>JAHZNJ010003128.1:0-10719 GCA_027744475.1 Lepidocyrtus cf. sotoi NNG-2020 | reverse complement strand
ATTATTATGCGCCTTGTTGACTTAATAAATAACTTAAACGGTGCAGTTATTTCTATTGAAATACATAATGATAAGTTAAGATTTGTAATGGGCTCTATTTATTTTTCATTACGGGTTTAAATTTAACATAATAAATTATTAATGATCAGAACCCAATTTCAAATTATTGTGGCAGACACATAATATGTCTTGCGTTTAAAAATGACCCAATTTGTTGCAATTTTTCAGCAAAAAAGTACATGAAAAACATGAAAACTTGTCAAACATGAAAAACTGACTAAACTTTTTTACAAAAAACGTAGCTTAGTAATATTTTGTATTTATGCCACATGTATAAACATTGGCACGTGTTGTAAATTGCAGTCCTGTAGTCTTCTTTTGTGTGATTGTAATCAGCAAAAATAATATTCTTGGATATTTTATGTAATATTCTTTGTATTTCATATACATGGATGAATAACAGCCAAAAACATACATTGTCTCAAAGTTAAAAAACTAACTCTATTTCACTGAAACACTGTCAGTTTAATTTAGAACTATAAAAGTGCGGAAAAGTTGGTCAATCTTTTTCTTGGAATGTTACCTGATTCACGTTCCCAGCATTTCCATACGGAACTTCTTACAAAAAGTATGTAAAAATACAAAACGCCATTTCGCTTTTTCTGCAATGCTTTGCCTAGATTTTTACATTACATCGTTATGGTGGTAGCATAGTAGTAAATGCAGAATCTCTCTTTCATGTAGTAATCGGAGCATATGATTTTCATTCCTTTTCGCTTCCTTTCTCTTCTCCTCTCAATTTACCCAACAGGCTTTCTCTTCTTCTCGTTTGGAGTTAGAGAATGTTGTTGTAGGGAAAGAGCGAGAACGTACACATTATGCTTACCCATCCACTTCCCATAAATCTTCTTAACGGCAAAAAAGGAAAGGCTACACAAAAATGAGATGAAGTGACGGTGTCGCAGAATACACATAAAAATTCTAGAAAGTCCCGTGCATAACCTTTAAAGACACTGGTTTAAGTTTAGGAAAGAGGTACCAAGAGGGAAGGAGTAAGTGTATACCAAGAGGTTAATCAGATGGAAGTTTCCTTTTCTCAAGCAATTCTTTTCAAACGAACGATCATCCTCTTTAACAATATTATAAGAAAGAAGTTTGTTTTTTATTTCCTTTACATGCATTTCATTTTATCTTTTACACATTTGAAGAAAAGATGTAGCGATGTTATGTTGGCTGGCAAACGACGCCGCTGTTGATGCTGTATTGTGCTTGCTTTATGTTTCTTTATCAGTGCAAACTGCACTGTGTTAAAATGGAGTCCATAATAAAACCAAAATTCAAAACTAAAATTAAGAAACGAATTGGAAATGGAAGTGTTTAACACGAGCTGCTACAGCAAACCAAAATATTAATTTTTAATGAAATCTGATTTAAAGCCAGCATTGAAGCCATTGTATCATTTTAAACCTTCAATTATGTTAGTAAATATGATAATACTCATCGCTATTTAATGTGCTATGACACCTCACAGAAAGCCCGTGTTTCTTATTTCATAGCAATTAAACAAGGTAGAGAGCGATTTAGTAAAAAAACATCCAAAAGCAATAGAAGCAGATAGCGCAGCGATGGCACAAATTCAGTCTGATTTACACATTCAACTGTCACTCTCAAGAAATAAAAGGAAACTATAAAATGAAAGGCTGATGAGAAGGGAATACCATTTAAACGGAGAGGATAATAAAAGAATAAGTATTTTGTGTTATTCTTCCTTCTTTTGGGTATGCATATATTATATAATAGCTAGCGCGTAAAGTAAAGTGCCTAACATACCTAAGTACAAATAGTTCATACGAGCATGCATCTTAAAACACCGCATTTTTCGCATAAGCCGTATCTCAATCTTATACTAATGTGAACTAACCAACATAATATAAATGCTCATCTGTAATTTCGTCTAAACTAAATTAGGCAATAACTCCACCGAAAATTTAAACACGTAGCAGGAAGATAGTTGTTCCCATTACATTGTGATAAACTGGAAAAGCAGAAAGTTGCTGGAGAGCTGCCAATGAACACCTGGAGTACTAACTACGCACACATTTCTTCACCAACCAACCAACACTGTTTTGTTATCTTCCGCAGATTCTCTTTTCTTTCTCCATCTCTCTCGCCTTTTTTTACACACATCTTTTTGCTTCTTTTCGTAGCTCCTTGCGTTTGTCATGCTCGGAAATTCCTACTATAAAGAGAAAGAGTGACTAAAAGAAAAGAGAGAGAGAGAGAGAGAGTATACCGGAAAACCATGAAATGATAATATTACTTGCTAAGCAAAGCAATGTCTTCATCTTCTGATCCGGAATCAGCAAAAGTAGCAGCAGTAGAAGTAGCGCAGTAGTTGCAGAGCAGTAGTATGTATCATCATCAAGAAAAACGAACAAACCGAAGTGGGATCTTTGGAAGAAAAAGGAGACGAGAAATGTAAGGTGGTGTGGTAGTGTTATAGGAGGAATGGTAGTGGTGGTGATAGTGGTGGTGGAGGGTTTTTGCTAGGCTGATGGTTGTCTTCAATGTTGAACAAGAAGTCTTGACGGTAGAATGAGCTTAGTTTGTATCAGTATTGCTGAAAGCACATGGTACAATGTACCTTGAGCCCTCGCTTTTTCTATCTTTCCCCTTCTTTCTGTTTTCCTCCTCTCACATTATGTATTTTAGTAAATGATACTCTCTCTTGTTCTTTCCCGAAGGTGCCTTTGCCTTTTTATTTTTTCCTGCTTTTCATTCTACACCAATTTGCTGGTGTGCGGCTTTTCTCGTTGTCAACGGAGGACGGAGAAACAGAGAAAGGGAGAAGGATCGTAGTAAGGATGAAGTTGCAGAACCCCTTAATACGTCAGTTAAGTGACAAGATACGGATGATAAAAGCTGTTCCATGTTCAAATTTAGGGCTGAAAATTTTTGGTGGAAGGTTTACTAGTTACCGTTTTACCACCTCGACTTTCTAACAACGTAACAAAAAACGATGAAAAGTTACTGCTCCCGATTTTTTTGATCCAATTCATTCCTAGTTAGCTGCAGACACCTATAATAATGTACATATATTTTTATACCAGAAGAAAAGCGTTGTTCAGCACAAGCAAGGTATACAGAGGAAAGGGAAAGTAAAAAAATAATAATATGAACGTGAAGTGTGCTAGCAGTTTATACACTTCTGCTGCTGCTACTCAGCTCTGATCTGCTGTAATATTATATAATCATTGCATTACTTTAGATAACCAGCAGGCAGCAGGTACATATCCGTGCATACATTTTTAATGTAGCTTTTACTCCATTTACACTAATAAGTAAAAAAGTCTTTGAAATTCTTCTTCGCCTCTTCTGGAACCAACGCAACGATCTTTGTAGAAGTGAAACAGTAAAATATAAAATTGAACTTAACTAACTACAAATATCCGTGCCGGTATATATTTTTTGCAAATATAAATTCACGTGAGGTGAGTTACTATTTTACATTATACGGCCAACTTCTTTATTGGCTTTAAACTTTAAACCGTGTAACTTGTATAAAAAATATCATAAGGGTTAAGGAGAAGTGTTACATGGTTACATAATAATGTTTATATAAATAGTGAAAATACACCATTGGTAAAATAAAGATTCCTTTTCTGTACTTTTTTGTGAATTTTTACTTAATTCGCCTCACATTATCCTGCTTACTTCATCATCGCATCGTCGTTGTTGTTGAGATAGAGAAAGTTTATTTTATAAAGCAAAAACAAAACCATTGTATGTGTTTTAAGAAGCGATCATTTGCCTTGCAAAATATATTTTTCCCGAACGTTTTATTCTTACTCTTATGAATTTCCCGAGTGCATATAAGGCATTACAGTACAAGTACAGTAGTAGAATAATTTATTACTATGTGGTTGATATAGCTATATAGTTTTGTAACTAGTAGTAATATGGGATACGTATTAACGCTCCAAAAATACTAAAATTCATGCTCTTGTTTTATAAAAAAACACACAAAAACTAATCCACGTTGATTCAAGGTATGCTCTAAAAAAGTTAAGTTCAGTTCAGGCAAATCATCATCATCATGATCTTTTTCTACTTCGAGGTTATCTCATAACCTTTACCGGTAGACTACTTCATTGGAAATTTATAAGCTACGATGATATGTTTTTTGTACTTTCCTTTACAGCAACAGCAGCAGCGTTCCTGTTGTCTATTGACCTGACAATATAGGAGATATAAAGTGGGCAAAAACTGGAAGAAAGAAGACAGAGACTGGAGAAATAGATGATAAAACTTTGTTTACCAATGATTGAACAAATGTATATACGTAAGTAAGTACCAATTGCTTAGGTATTCTCTTCAGTGACGGGAGGAAAAAGCCTCCATCTAAAAAAGTGTGTGCTGCTTTTCTTCCTACTAGATACTCACATGTTAAGAAAGTCATAAAGAATTGAAGAAGGATAGTAGTAAAACAGCAGCAGCATCAGAGCTCAACTTTATTCCTCTCTTCTTTTTTTCTCTCTCTCTCTCTTTCGTTTACTAACCCATGCATTTTGTAAGCGGGGATATTAAAGGGAAATATCTGCTCTACTATTTATTTCATGGCTTTTGATGTGTGCGTATAGGTACATATGATATAGATTTTTTTTCAAGAAAAATCTTACGTCACTTGTCAATCTTCTAAGAATATTTCTTGGAAAAGGAGTTTTCCTCTTCAATTTTAACTTTGACATATGAATTTGAACAAGATCCGTAAGCTTTCCCTGGATGAACAAAAGAGTAAAAAGGGCATACCTCTTCCACCACCACCACACCACTACAAGTCAATACCTTTGCCTTCTACAGCTACGTACGTACCATCTTTATAACTACCACGACTACCAACAACACTCTCATCATCATATCGACATCATCATCATATCCATCGCTTTATTTTGATCTTATTTAGGTATCTAATGGCTTCAGAATGTTATGGGTGTAAGAGGGTCTTCCTGGTAAGAAACGGGGTAAAAAAAGGAAAGTACATCAATTCATTCCTACTACTCGTTTTGTTCCTTTTCCACCTCCTTTATCATCACTCTCCTGATTTTATAGAGTAAGTTTTACAGTTTTCTTTCTTAAAAAAAGAGTCCTCTTGGCAAAAAAAGAAAATCCTATCGAATCTCTTTTGATTTGAGTTTGTAATGCACACATATTTGAACGGCTCAGCATCTTTACGGAACTAAAGTCTTTTCTCTTCTCTCTCTCTCTCTCTGTCCCTGGACGATCTATCAGATTACTTACAACACTTCTTAAAGTCAGTCACTCTCACAAAGGAGAAGCGGCAAAAAATCCTTGAGATGTTACGTTACTTGCTGTTGCTACTATTGCTACATGATCTCTCTCTAACAATATGCAAGTTAAAAGAAGTAGAAGAAGAAGGACTGGCTGACTTCATAGAATATCCCAGTAAATCTCAAACCTTGTAATTCCACTTTTTCTGCTTCACCCGGTATAATAGAAGAATGTGTTAAAAACAAAAAAGAGAACTTTTTGTTATTGAAAGCAAAGCATTGTCTTTCCGATCAAAAAAGTATAGTACGGATGGAGAATATTAGTTCAGTTTGGGATGTTTTCCATCCATATTAAGCACTAAATTGTTTTTGTTGAAGGAATTTGTCATTTAACTTGTGCAACAAAGCGATGGCGAATTTTGAAACTCAGAATGCCTCTTTTAGTGTAAAATGTGTACGTAATGTAGCACTGGGATTCTCTCTCATTTTCCATTAAGCCTGTTAAACAACTATTTCTTCAGTTTTAATGAAACCCTTCATCGTATTATTTTGGTAGATTCAGCAAAACCGTTACTATGCCGTTAAAAAACTTTAAATTGCAATGGAGAAAATGGAACATGCTTAGCAAAATTAAAGAGTGTATGTACGCCTATTCGTTTATCCATTTGTCTTCAACAAATGCGAGCAAGTTGATAAACGTTTTCCATACACCAGAATATATTCTGTACAAAATGATGTATTTTTTATTCATTTGTGTAGTTCGTGCCGTTCGTTCACATAATGATACAATCTGCAGGGTTAAGCTTTGTATAAAGTTTCTTGAAAAAAAAACTACGACGACGTACTGTTGCGTTTTTGCTTGAACGGTATAACATTCCAAGTATGAGTAACACGATAAAATATGACTATTTTCTGCTGAATTCTCCTAAAGTTTTTTCCAAAAATTCTGTCTTTTTTTGTCCATTCCAACTTGCTTGAATAAATGTAAAAGGAGTTTTGCCGATAGTATTTTTGAAAATCCACTCAATCCTTTATTAAATCATCTACTGCTGCTCGTATCTCATTTCGTCGCAATTCCATGACGACATACTTACTCCGAGTTTGGAATGAGGTGAAGTCGAAAAAGTATCTACGGAATTTTTTTCCCTAACAAAAAAAGTTTTCTTCGTGAAAGAGTTAAATATGCATACAATTTTGTAACTATGAATGGGAATTACATACCTTTCTACTACTATAGAAGCTTTTTCGCACTTCTTTGTGTGTGTGTGTGTGTGTGTGTTGCAAAATACATTGACCGAGCGAAGCAGTGCAAAAGGGATGGATTAGTTTTTCCTCTTCTTCATAAAATTTTAATTTGTTTACTGCAAATTTAGGCCGTTTTCAACTTTTCACAATTATATTTAAACATTTACTTCTTCCACCTTACTTACAGATTTAGGATTCATCATCGATTTTTCCACATAATAATGCGTCATTGCAAAGCATATTACGTACGTATATTTTTATATGATTTGTAAAGGGTTTGTTTTACATAATAATCTGCTCAGTCTTTGAATTCACTTCACATACGTGTGTTAGTATGTTTACCTTCTTTCATTTATAAGCGCTCCTACCTTTCAGCAATCATGTCGTGTAACATAAGTTTAACAATTGGGCAAAAAACAAACTATTGGATGTAAAAAGTACACAACGATTTACCTTTAGCATAAGTTACAATCTGTTTTTTTCATCACTTTGTGTTGCAAGTCTGAGTATATATTATGTATGAAAGGCTGAATGCAAAAGTTCAGGGAAGCCTTAATCTTTTTTGTACTCCAATAATACAAAAGGACACTTCAAGCGAATGATTTGGTCCTTTTTTGTTTTCGCCTAAATACTTCCTGTTGAAGCAGTCCATAATATGTATTAGGTATGCATTTAAGGCATGGGAAGTAAGAATACTAATACTAATACCTGTGAAAAATTCTTACAAATGTTTGTAAATCAGAAGAGAAGAAGCAAACATCTACAAACATACAACTACTATTACAACTTACTATTACAAAAAAGCAAATATAAAAAAGTGTTTTACACATAAAACATAAAAGTTTTTACAAGTCAGCGCACTCGTTTTATAATAAACAGCAGCAGCAACAAAAAAACGCTTACAAACAAATACTTACTTTTTAGCTTTGTGTTGTTAGCTTTGTGAGTGAGTGAAGGGATTGTGCTTTTACTTTCCTTTAAGCAAAAAAAACAAGACTTCGATAAGCAGCAGCATAGCAGTATAGTGGAAATCATTCAGGCATGACAAATGGAGAGCCAACAAAGAACATGACATGACACAAACAATCGGAAATATTCAAAAAACGAATTCTCCTTGATTGTAAGCTTTGTTTATTTGTTTGTTTGTTTCAATATGTGTAGCAATGCTTGATGATATGATAACGCTTGGTATGGAAAAAAGGTAAGTGTTTGAGGGTCAATCTTTCAAAAGAGATGATGTTATTTAGCGCATGTAAGAATAGCTTTAATATAAAAAATAATAACTTTTTTGCAAGTTAAATGCACCATTGAGAGATTTCTTAAAAACTTTACAATATTATCGGTATTCTCTGCTGGTTTAATTTTTCTCCATTGGGAGTGGAATATGGCTTTTTTCGTATAATCTCACGAAATTAGTTCAACATTCACAGATAGAACCTCCCTGAATTATATTGAAACAATCAAATCATTATTTTCTACTATAACAGCGTCACTGTTTCCATTATTATTGCTATTGCTATTGCTACTGTTATTATTATTATAGTATCACAGAGCTTAACAAAGTACGATTTTTACAACGACGAGTGCCGTTGTTCTGTAAAGTGGACCCATTTTACAAAGTCACCGGCTCGGCTCCCACTCTCCTTCCTTTACAAAGAAAGCGAAGAAAAAATTCAGAGAAGAAATAGATGGGCAGAAAGCCATGAAATCACACTTGGATTTGGTGGATTTACTACTGCATCATAACCACAGCGGCGTAACGAAATAATAAAGCGGATAGATTTGAATGTAACCTAAACGTAACCGCCACCACCACCACCACCACTACAACATTTATTGTTTATGCAATAGAACAAAATCTTGTTTTTTATATATTATTACTACTACTCTAATGCTTCCACATGGTTTCCAACAAAATGGTTGTAAAAGTGCACAGAATAATATTATTATTATGCAAGAAGAGATACATTTATTATAAAGATGTCTTTATGTATGTAGTAGTCGTAGTAGCCTTTAGACCAAATGAAAAAGAGAAAACTACTATATTGCTGCAATTTAGAGGTGGAAGGATCTATACCGTCATGGTTAGATACTTACGCAGAACAATAGTACACATTCCCTATTTTCCTCACTTACTTTCCCTGATCCCATTTCTACTAGCCGAGCGGAGAAAGATAAAAGATGAAAGTGAGAGGGAGAAAAATAGAGAAAACCAGAAAGAGAGAGAGAGAGAGAGATATTGAGACTTTGTGGATTGCATTGTTGTACTTTTATGAGTTTGTGAAGGCACTTTTCACAGCCATTTCCACAAACATTATTTCAACATTAACATTTATGAAGTCCATTTGTCGTTTTACTAGTAACACACACACACAGATACACACACAATAGATATATCTGCTATTACTACCTATATAAGAAGGAAACTTTACTGCTCCTTCTATTATGTTATATCTGTGTTGCTTCTGATTTCCAAAACACTCATTTCATATATTGGGCCGTTACTTGGAACGAAAAGCCAACTACAAAAAACGGTCGTTCCCTGTGTAATAGTAATATTCCTTTGATTTTTTAGTGTTATCTATAATGAGCGAATGTCATAAATGTTTGAAGAGAATTTGGCACCTTTTAAACACCTGTATGGTCAAATTTCTTATGTCTGTTGATTTGAAGAATTGACAAAAATGTCGAGTCGAACTTATGAGTGAACAACAAAATTGTTCATCAAAGTTGTCACATGTCCTTTAAAATATTTGATCGTAATTAATAATCTTGCTTTTGTTTATATTACGTATAAACTTTGTGATTCAATTATTGTCTTTCGTTTTACAAAAAATTTTAAATGTTAACTTTAACTTTAACCAAACGGTTGGGTTGAAAGTTAAGGTACGTGTTTTACAATAGTATAAAGCACAAAGCACCAATGGATATCTCTACCTGTTTAATATTTTAATACTCGGGTGGGCTAGTCACCACCAAAATAAAAACAGAGGGGCCCCATATATAGGATAAAATGCAGTGAAATTATTAGAATTATTACGATTATGATTATTGTGCGTCACAATGGTTATTGCAATTGCCGCTATTGAAGATCCCATTATTGCTATCATGACTCCAAAATGGGGAAAATGGGCCAACGGTTCTTTCGTTTTACGTTACGTGCTGTTGTTGTTTACATTGCTTTTGTTATTGTTTTTTCTCTTTTACCTAACAAAACAGGGTCCGAGTGATAGGAAATGTAAAACAGGCTTTGCCTATTCAGTTTTCTCTCTACTTAAACTCCATTTGAGGCGCGGAGGTGAGGTGAAATGGAGAATTAGCTTAGCTTTAATTTCCTTCTTAACCTATCTGGTTTATACTTCTGAAGAAACCAAAAACATTTTTGGCAAACAGCAGCATTCACAAGATTTTTAATGATTATTTAACGGTTTGGCTTGTTTCTCACCTCAGTAAAAAAATATAGGTGTGTCTTGTTCTTATTTTGGCATTTGTTAATGTAAAGTAATAGTGTTCTACATTCGGTTTTCCTAAAAATAAAAAAGGTAAACCAAACCAAAGTCAGGTTTTCCTTCTTCAAACTGCAAAATATGAAAGCTAAAAATGTACAATTGAAGCACAATTAAATGATTTATGGAATTACGCCTGAAAATATTTCTTACGTCTAAAAATAATCCGTGTTGAAAGCAGATATTATGGTTTTGTTGTGAAACGGGAAGTGAAAAAAAATTCAGAAATGAAAAACACAAAAAAACAGATAGTAGAATATTATTGTGAAGCGTAATAATAATAATAATAATGCATGGCCTATACTTATTTCTACCCGATTTGTACTACTTTGTTGAAATATAAGGTTAAAGAGGCGTTATTACGGCAAAAATGGATTAACGACAATATACTTCCACTATGGTTCAATTCAGAAAAAAATGTGCTCGTTTTCATATTTATTCCCGTTTAGTAACCTAACCTATTGAAATCAGCCAGGTAGATAGATATGTACGCATAATAATCAACATCATCATCGTTATGATAGACAAAACAAAACAAAACATTCTCGCTCGGTTGAATCATCCACTCGTCTTATATAACACATTATAATACAAAAGTGTTAAGGCTAGCTGCGATGCGATATAAGTTGATGTAAAAATGTAGATTGAGTTTGGAGGTGGCAGTGTTCTACTATAGCGGC
>JAHZNJ010003127.1:0-22424 GCA_027744475.1 Lepidocyrtus cf. sotoi NNG-2020 | reverse complement strand
ACTACCAGCACCACCACAACCAACTTACTTAGCTTATCGTTAGTACCATCATGAGACTTGCTCATCCACTTTCATTCATTCACTGACTCATATAATATTATATACATAATGTATAATGTATAGAGAGAAAGAGATGTGTAGTAGAAGTTTGACTCTCTGGCCTTCTTAACCACTACCTTCTTCGATATTTTTTGTGTCTTGTGCCAAAAGAAGAAAGGAGCAAACGGAGAAAAAAGAGTAATCCTGATCATCATCATCATCATCATCACCACCACCATCATCATTCTGTTCATATATAAGTAAGCAAAAATGTTACCAGCAAAAAAACAAACAGAAAAAGGCACATAGATACATAAATAGATACCTATAAACACACACAACAGCATCTAAAATGTTCTATGAGAACTAAACCGACGGACCATGTCTCAAGTGTACTACGTGGACGATTTATGACGATACATAAGTATGACAACTGGAAACCACTCAATCGGATAGAAAATACTTCTCTCTTATTCCATCTCTTCTTCTTTTTATTCTCTGTTGCTGCTGCTATACTCTATTACATCGCACAAGATCTATCAGGTTGAGTAAAAAATACTTTTGTATGGCTTTATTTTCTCTTTCTCTCTTTCTCTCTCTATCTCTCTTTCCTTTTCTTATCATGTAAATAGGCAAACATAGAATAAAATAGAGAGAGAGAGAGAGAAAAAAGAAAGAGGAAAAGCACAGAGAGTTGATGTGAGGGACGCCAATGTGAATCTACTACGAATAAGTATATGTGCCCATCATTTTGATATTCTTGTAAAATATAAATAACGTAATATATGGACATTTACATGTGATCTGACAAAATGGATGAAGCTACATATTTTATACGGTACGGAAGTATGCTTGCTTTTATTCTCTCTCTTTCACTTCCTCTCTCTCTCTCTTCTGAGCTTCCAGTAACGTAGGTATTGTATACAAGGATAAATGATTTCACCCGTTCATTTTGATTCTCCTATTACTAAATTCTCTTCTATTTACAGACTGATACTGTGTGATGCCAATACCGTTGCGTTTTTTTTTTGGTTGTTCTGTAGCAGTGAAGCTGATCTTTGATTATGTTTCCAGATCTGTACTATATGATGTAGACTTTGATGATAATGATCATGATTGCATTGATACAGACGTAAAATGGATTCTCAACTTTTAAAATTAGAGCAACCAGATAAGATGCTTTGAGAAATCATCGTTAAATTTGTATCTTTTTATGCCTAAGAATTTGTTGGATTACTAATTTAAACTTTTGTTGCAAAATAAAAAAGATAACTATGTACAGTTGTTATAGAATCTAGAGGTCGTTCCCCTACATTGTCTATGATACGGTTTTGGATTTCATCTTTTCCCTTCTGTAAAATTTAGTTTTAAAAGTAAAAGAAAAAATGTCCTGCTTTCTTTTTATTGTCGTTTCTGATAAGAACCAAACACAGTGGCAACACTAGGTTCAGAGTAAGTGAGAAAAAAGAAGTAAAAAGTTTGTATGTGGACATTATGATGAGCTTTTTCCCTTTCTTGTTTTTTCATGAGATATAATAAAAAAGAAAGAAAAAAGCTGCTGTTGTGGTGATGGTGGCTTGTACTATACAACTCACCACGACTTGGCGAATGGCCACTACCCCCACAGATAAAAATTTGGTGTGTGTTTGTGTGTAATCCTTCTTTTTCCATTTATCCTTATGGCGGTTGTCTCCTTCGGAAAAAATCTTTCTATTATTATGTTGTATTGAAGTGACCGGTTTTACTACAGTTGTTGGCCGTTGCTGGTGGAGGTTATGCAAGAAAGGGAAAGAAAAGAAGAAAAGAAGAAAGTATGAAAAGGTACATCTTTGGAATTCTCAGATTGGAACCAAAGGGTAATCTCTTGCATTAAACATGACCCCATTGACCGTAGAATAGAGAAAGAGAGAGAGAGAAAGAGAGAGAAAGTAAAGTTGAGTTTTTTGTTGGCTCTTGTTCCTGAATTTTCTGCCTTTTGGTTATATAAAAATATATTTTTTTTTCTTTTACAGCACAAAGTTTTTTAAAAAGAAGAAGGAAATGTCATAATTTTAAGAAAATAAAACGAAAATTGTATAAAAAGGAGAGAGACAGCGCAGCGATGAAAAAGAAGAATATGGCTTATTTATATTTTATTTGCTGGCTGCTACGGAATGGTTGGAGCCACTTCAGTTCGATCCGGGAAAAGATGCACAACAACAAACAACAATCACACAAAGTTACTTTCAAATGTAAAATTGTTGATTTGATTGTATAGAAACAAGCTAACCCACGACAAAAAAGGAGAAAGAGGGAAATGAAAGGGTTACAATTGTGGATGATTCCTCTTCTTTCATAGTTGTTTTTTCTCTCTAGCCCACCGTTACTGCCCCATGTGACCACTCTAGGTCCAGTGTGTCCCATTATTCTCTGTAAAATGGTTCCATTATTACCATCATCATTATTATTAGATTGGTTGCTTGTCTTTCCGATTCTTTACAATCCATCCGTTCCGTCTTATTCTCTCTCTGAAGTGAGTTCAGCGTTGTTGAGTAAAAACGAAAGAGTAATGCAGTGCAGTAGTAGCAGCAGCTGCCACCCTTTTCCTTTTTATTTATCCTTATTTCCCACTTTTTGTGTTAAACCAAGCTATTTTGTTTTCATTCTTTTTTTTCGTTTTCTACTACATACCCGCATCATCCCATCTCCCTTGTTTATGAGAATGAAGTGGGGATGAATAAGAAAGAAGACGGAGAAGAAGAAGAAGAAGATAAAGAAAAGAAGTGAGTTAAATAGCTTTTCTATTTTGTATTGAGAAAATATTCTCATTTCGTTTCCCTTAACATGTGAAATAAAAAAGACATGCTTCATTTCCGTATTCTTTCAAAGTGAATGTTTCATTTCAGAGGAGAAGAGAAAGCACACAGTACTGCTTGCTGAGCTGAATTATTTTGCATGTGCTACTTTCTATAGAGCTGTGCAATACTGTTCTTCTCTCAGAAGCTGCGAGTGAGCTTTGTGAAAGACATGGTGCGGCAGCGGGTTTGCTTGTTTCTGTAACAAAAGAACTTTTAAAGTGAAATTAGTTAGGCCTCTTACAATAATGACTTTTGGAACAAATGGGTGAAAACTCTTTGGCATTTTCCGTACATTTTCCTGTTAAAATCCCATTCCCTTTAATTTATTGTCCCATTCATTTCCAGTTTCTCCAAAGAAAGAGTACAAATCCCCAATTTTAACAAAAATGAATAGACAAAAGAGAACTCTATTATTAGAGGGACTACTTTTTAAGGAGATTTTCCCCAAAGGAAGAATGCTTTTTTCTCTGCTCTCTCTCTCCTTCTCTTTCTCTCTCTCCCTCGCTCGCGCGCTCTCTCTCTCTCTCTGTTCACGTATCTAGCAGAACAGAAGCGAAGCAGCACAAAAGTAGAAAAGAAGTAAAACCAATTTTACTTCTTAAACTTTATGTTTATTTTAAAGAAAAGATTTTTCCACGTTTTAGTAAGTTGAATAGATAAAAGCAATGTCATTTTGTTAAATAAAAGAGAAGAAGAAAGCGTTTTGTTTCTTATGAGTAAAATCAGCACTTTCTTCCTTTCTTGATTTTCCATTCATTTGTTAGATTTAGTTGAAGAGGAGAATACGCTTGCGTTACAACATTTACTTATTTCTAAGCCAATTCTTTCCCAATACGAAATGGTAAAGAATTTCTCAAAAAAACGGGACCAATTCCTCCATGCAAGTACAAACATTTCCTTATTTTCAAATAAAACTCAAAAAACGACCCAATAATACTATTTTGGGATAGAATTAAATAAAGCTTTAGTAAAAATGCGTGGAAACAAAATATTGTTTAACGAAAAAATGCATAACTGTTACTGTAGCAAACAACGAATAGTAAAGTTTAACTTTAGTATTTTTTCTTCTTATTTATTTTATATAAATCGTGGCTAAGTACTTATACGCACTACAACAACCTTCCCCGGATCTGCTTCCCTTGAGACTTGCTAATAGCAAACAACGTAATATTTAATCTAGAAATATTGCAGGTATTTTGAAAAGTAGGAAAGCTGTTTCTCATTCCATTTAAACATATTAAGGAATCGAGTCTTTCTTCCTTCCGATTTTTTTTTGGATATTTTTGTGTTACGCTTTTACGTACGTCCACAATTTTCCTGGTAAGAGGACTATCTATTGCTAATGGGAAAAGTAAAAATGGATGTTAAAGAGAAGAAGAAGAAGCAGGACAAAAACAAATTTTGTGTGGTGATGTGAAAAAATTATCTGAGCAGTGTCAACGCCATCATGGGTAATCCTATTTGAGTGGAAGGATTAGTGTATAGTATACCTTCTTCCATTAAATAATAAATGCATTGGTTGTGAAAGGGAAAGTCCTCTTTCCAACCAAGCCATCATAATCATCATGATTTTTTGCAACAAATGAGTTAGTGTCTTGTCTTCCATCATCACAACCAGCCAAACGAAATCAAACAAAACCCCAGAAATTCTTGGGGATTAAATAAAAAAGGAGAGGAGGGAGTATTTTTTTCTCCTGCTGGAAGAAAGTATTCGTCTTTCGCTAGCTAGCAAAAACACTACTAACCAAACCAAACTACTATATTGTCAAATTTATAACCTTTTACTCTCTCTCTCTCTCGCATTTTCGCTCTAAACTTTCCCATTTAAAAGTTTCCCTTTTTGTAATTTCCTTGGCATGTCATTTCTTAAGCTGACAATAAATTTTGCTCTTGCAATTTGATGCAATCATTTTGAAATTTGCGGTACTTTCGGCTTTCCTTCTTCTTCTACGTTCCTTAAATAATCTGTTGTTGCTGTTGTTGTTGTTTTTGCCTTCCTTGACACATTTCTTCATCAGATCCAGTCCCGACGCTGCGCTACCGCCACCGTCTGTCATGTGTTTCTTTCCAGAATGTACTAAGGAGTGGTATTTTAGCTGGATGGTTTGATGGAACATCATCATCAACGCTTCTATCATTATTACGAAAAAATGTGTCGTAGACTTATAAAGAATATGAAGAAACTGAGAGACAGAGAGAGAAAGAGAAACATCAGTCGCCGATTTGTACGATGGTGGTGGCAGCAGCAATAGCAAATGCGGTTTTGAGGTTCATGTCTTATGCTTTTCCCTTCTTCCTCTTCCTTTACAATAATGAGAATGGAAAGAAGGAGAAAAAGAAGAGTGAACGAAGAGGAGAGAAACTTAGGAAGGAAAATAAGGTATTTACTAGAGATATTATGCAACACGACAAGTGACAACTACTTATTCTCCTTACTACATTTCCACTACTACCGTCATCATCAGTACCAACACCACCACTCTATCTCATTCCTTACTTAATCCTCTTCTAACTTTCCATCATCATGTTCTTTTGAAGGACGTAAATAAGGAAATAGGTCTTCATCCAAAAACTCCTGCTGCTACTGCTACTGATGCTGATTCTTACACAACACAACATAATAAGCTTTTCCATTCTCATCTTTCCGTTATCTTTTCCTCTTCTCTCTCTCTCTCTCTTTCTCGCTCTCTCCCTCTTCTTTATTTTTTACTTGCTTTTCCGCACTTTGTGAAGCTCTTTTCCCTTGTGATGCTGCTGCTTATGACGATGTGATGTTGAGCTTCGGCCCAAACAAACACAGCAGCAATGCAATGTGTTGGGGTAATATGCCACTTGAGCTACCGGTATTATTGCATTGTTGTTTCCTTTCAATTTTTTTCATTATAAGTTGTTTGTTAAAAAACATCATTTCTTTTTCACAAAATACTTTTTTCTGATCCCACTAAACTCTCCCATTTATTTAAAAAATTTAGCAGTAAAAGTTGATGTCATGCTCATGTCTACAATCTGTTTTCATACCGTGTGTAACGTGTAGTCTGTCATCGAACGGTATTCCCCGAGGGGGAAAGTATTCGCTTGTATTTTTTATTACTAAATAAATGTTTAAGTGAACGTATTATGTCAACATATGCGCGTTCTTTTTAATGCAACACAGCTTTTTTAATACTTTTGTGGTTGAGGAGGATATTATATTGTCGCTGTAGATTTACGTTGCATGGCATCTTATTTCCTCGTTATTATGTTTGGCTAGTAGTAGTGTGCCACCTTTCTTTAATAAATTTTCTTTCTTTTTTTTCTCACTTCTTCAAGTTTTCTCTCAAGGCTGAAAGAAAAATTGGTTACTAATTTTCCTTCCTTATCTTTCAATCTTATCCTGTAAAACTGAAGAAAGAGGAGAGCAATAGGACTCTCAGCGCGTCAATATATTGTTCAAAGTTCCTTCCAATTCAAATGGATATACTACAAATAAATGTAATGCAGTCTATAAATAATAATGTAATGTGTGTTCGTACTTCTAGGGAAAGCCTTCTGTGTGGCACCGTTTTTATGACAAACGCTACGAAGAATTCTCTCTCTTGTAGTGCAATCATCCCTGTCAGAGATCTGTCGATGGGAGTGATGACTAGTAAAAGAAAAAGGAGCGCTTCGCTTTTGCTTCAAAACGATTTCTTTTAATCCTTTGGGAAAGGTTTCAAAATATTATTATAATATGGTTTTTAAATTAGAAGCGTGATAAACGACGGAAGTAATTCGTTGCAGATTTTGCAGGACAAAACGTCCGCAAATCTATGCTACACAATAGATTATATGACTGCTTCGAAATTTTTTGTTAATTGTAAGAATTTCTCATAATAAAATCCCAAAACACTTCAAATCTTTTTTGTGGAATTTAATGAGAAGTTGTTGTTAAAAATATGACCGGCATTATGAATGTCATCCTTCAATAAGCTACATTTGATCAGTATGTACAAAGGAAGAAAAGGAAAATATTATATTATAAAAGTAGAAAAGGGGAGGAAGAATAAACTGAACTGTTTTTAGAGTGCATTCCTATAGATTTAAGGAAAACCAAAATTCAGGAGTTGCCTGTGCCAAGTTTCAGACAAATAACTAAATCATATTATTATATGATTTTTGTACTACTTATTAACTGGATCAGGATAAATGAACTTGATGATAACGGCGATAGAAATATCTCCGCCAAAAACTACGCAGAAGTGGAAACACAAGAAATAGCTTTTTTGTTCATCTTGAAAGAGAGAGAGAGAGAAACAGTTTTATTTAATAAAAAGATTATTTATTCATCTACTGATTCCTCCTCCTGTCTCGTATAAGACCCACATTACGTTAACGTATATTTGTAGTAAAGAAAACGGCAAGCAAATTGAGTTATCAGAAAGCAAAGTAAAGCGCAGAGCATCTAGATCTAGGATTTTTCTATTCTTACTTTTTTAAAGGTGAAAGCAGACATAAGAAGTAATTCAAGTACAAAAGTGATGGAATCCCCACAAAAAAATTATGATCATGTCTTGTTTTCATTTCATAATCACAAAAAATGTGATACATATTCCACACTCGGTTCGGTTGAGTGAGTAAGTGAGAGAGATTGTATTTATTTTATGCTTGCTTCCCTGCATATGCTTGTTATTTTCGGTGGGATAAATAAATGCGGATGGAAGTAATATTGTTGACATTATATAATTGCCAAGAATAGTGTGAGCTCAAGACAACACTCTCTCTCTCGGATGTTGCTTTTTTTCTTCTTCTTTCTTTTCTCTACCCACCATCATCATACTTATCTTCATCAAATCATAATCTTGCGTTGTGTTGTTGTTTTTTACGAGTAAGCCTTGTTAGTTGGTGGCATGGTTTACATACCACCACAGTGACGACGATCATGGTGGCAAGCAAACACACAGAGATTCACACAGATCATAATAATCTATAATAATTTTAGGGGGAATTCAGTGAGAAAGAAATAAAAAAAGTTTCCAAGATAATTATTTAAACTATATACCTACGTGGCAATAAGATAGCTTGTGTATTTCTTCCTTAATATGGGTTAGGCACATTTTGTTTTGAAGTATGAAGAACAAATTCATGTGTAAAGAAGAATATTGCAGCCTACAAAGACACTATTTAAATTTTACTATAACAAAATTGTATTTTACACAAAAAGCGAGAGAAGTATGGTTTGTTAGTTGTGGTGTGTGTGTGTGTGTGGCAGAGAGAGAGAGAGAGGGAGAAGAAAAAGAAGAAGGAAAAAAGAACGCGATAGAAGAGAATCTTATTTTCATAAATAAAACAACTAAAAGGCTAAAATGAGACACACACATTCACCAACTCGATATTATTATGACAAACAGAAAAAGATGACGAGTGGCTTGACTGCTTTTTTTTAAAATATATATTTTCATATTTTTAAAATCACTCCTTCTGCTTCCATAACATTGCATTACATTGCTCTGTATTATCTCTCTCTCTCTAAGAGAAAGAGAGAGCAAAGGATTCCTTTTTTCGCCTCTTTCCCAATCTATTTTCGCCCACACAATTCCTTCTTCCACCTCTTTTAAGTAGAAAAAAATGTATCATCATCGTACATTCTCATTTCTATTTATTTTTCCCGCAAGAAAGCTAATAATTTTATTTTGTCTCCGTATTATAGTATAATCACTCCACACACAGCTTATTCCTTTTTCTCAAGAACCAAGAAAACGAAATAATTATATTGTCTTTAATGATATGAACCGACGACACGAGAAGGAGCTTCTTCCTTCATAACTGCAAATCATATCTGAATGCTAGATAATATACAGCTCCTTGTCAAAACAATGATACTACGCCGAAGAAAGTTTTAAAAATAATCTTCCTACTTGCGCTACATATTTCACAGTTAAATTGTTTCCTACACATTACATTCGTGCTCGATGGAATAAATAAGTACGTATTATAAAAAACAACCAAGCTACTACTACGTTTCAACTTACACAATATTACAATATTTTGCTTAACTTATATTTTAATTTTGTTTCAAGTAAAAGATTTCCTCCTCCTTATCCATTCCCTATTTTTAAAACATTTAAATGAAAATATCACGAGAAGAAAAAAGAAGAGGAATGGATATTATTAAAGCGATAAAGGCTTTGAGAGTTCAATTCAAATTTCTAACCACACACTTTTTTTAAAGGATATATACCTTCAAAGTAATCCCTTGGGCATACATTCCTTCAACAACACAATACCAAAAAAAGATTTGTTTAAAGTTTTTTCATCCTCCATACATACTGTAAACTTATATACAAAATAGAAAGAGGGCTTTTCTTGTCGCAGAGGAAGAAATATTTTTTACCCTTTCCTTCCACTTCTTTTTGGAACAAACAAACGCCCCGACAAGAGCAGCAGGCATAGTGTGAAGTTGTCCAATGCTTACGTTTTTATAGAAACTTTCATAAAGAAATAAAATAATAATAATAAAGATACTCACTTGGAGCTGGTGACGATGATAATAAAACTCTTCTTATTGTCAATAACAGTTTCTAAAGAAAGCCGTTTTTGTGGTGTCATCCTCATGATCAGAATAACACGTTCTTGTAAAAGCTTTTCTTGCTTCTTCTTATGCTACCGTGAAAAAAGAGCCGACGATGAGGATGAATATAAGAATCGGCTTAATAAACAAAGCCTCAAATACTAGAAGTGGAGCTACTTGTCTTGGATTCTTTGTCATCATCATCATTATCATCACTTTCAAAAAATATTTCATTCTGTTTTACATAATATCTACTACGATTCTTTACAGCCCTTTACAGCTCATAATACTACATTTTATTTTATATCTCATGGTCATTTATTTCTAGATAAATCCTAATTGCATGAAATAATACTTTTTTCAAGTGTAACCTGAAAATTTTGTACTCTTTTTAATCTTTATCCTTTGTTGGAGTAATTGTTTTGTCAACACATTTTTCTGCAAAATTCAAATCTTTAAAGCCCTGCAAACTTTAATGTCTTTAGTATTACTGATGAGCGTCACCCAGGCGGGGTACACTCCCTCAGAACAACACAAACCAATTCTGTTTGGAGTCAACAAGGCTAATGTATGAAAGTGACAAGAAATTTTCTGTGTTCTTTGAAATTTGTTGTTGTTGCGTCTATTATCGTTAGTTTTTTGCATGACAGCTTAGCGGGACGTGTAAAGAAGTTCATCATAAGAGCAGTCAAGTCGCAACAAGAAGCAGACGTTGAAGGAAACAAAGATTTCTTACATGAACAACTCTCAAAAAAATAATGAAAAATTTGACTTTTTAATAACAGCACTATACAGAGAGAGAATAATAATTTCCAAGTAAATGCTACTTTCACGCAAAGAAAATGTAAATTGAAAGAAAAGCAATTCCTTTCATTTCCCTCGTAAAAAATAAAGCGTGATTCTGACTCCGACGACAAATAATTTACAATGAAATAATAATAAACTGGGGAAATGAAAATGGTGAAACGTAAATGGGGAAGACCCCATGCCGTCTTTTTGTAAATCTTAACTGCCTTTATTTACACAAACAGTATTTAGTAGTAGCTAAAGATCGAAGACACTTTTACTCTAATCGTAACAACAACAAAACGCTAAAACATCAAAAAACTTTTTCCTTCTTTTCTTTCACCTCAAAAACCACCCACCCTCGTTCCTGACTGCTTCTTTATTTTCTATTGTGACTGAGTTGTAGAAGAAAATGTAGAGAGGAAAAATATAAGAGAAAAGATTTCCTCTTCCAGACAGAAAAAAATCAGGTCCACACACAATTCATTTGCTAATAGCCCGTGAGTAATGAAACAGGAACATAATAAATAGAAAGGAAAGTTTTGAAAAAACATACTACATACTACTACAGAAGTCACTTAACTTCACACACACACACACACAGTGAGATTTACAAGAAAGAAGCAAAACAAGAATCACAGAATGGAACATAGCTACATCATCATCATCATCGTCATCATCATGAAAAGTGGAAAAGAAAGGAGCAACAGTCGGGAAGCAAAATAATGGAGTAAGACAAGACCTCATTCAGTTTCTGACACAATAAACTAATAGGTTTCTACACGTTTCATTCTTTTCCCTTTTTGTTGCCAGCTTTTATGGAAGCAGGGAACGGGAAAGAAGAGAAACGTTGAACAAAAAATGATATCCTGTGCGACAAAATGGAAATTTACTCAGGGTCGTACTGTGGGCTTTCTCTATCTTTCTCTTTTTCTTTCTCTCTGCCTAAACAAAAGAGTGTGTAATGAGCCCAGCAGAAAATCAACGTTCTATTGTCTCTTAATTCTTGCGCATTGTCCTAGCCCAAACAAAACCATTGGGTTGTGGAGGGCGGCCTGGCGGCTGCTGCAATGACTGGAGGTCGTCTGATACACTCCTTCGCAAGTTTATTATTTTTTCCTTGGCTGCTTGCTTTCTGCTCATTTTATTGATGAGAAGGAATAAGCAGAATAAGAAAAAAATTTATCCAGGACAATATACAATACAAATATAACGCTAAATTTTAACCTGTTGCCAATTTTTTCGAAATTTAGAATAAAATATTATACATTTTTATATTAACGTTTACGAGCGGAGAAATTTTATGTTTTGCAAGTTGCTAATTTCCTTTTTCTTGCTAACGAAGCGAATTTGATTGAAGTTGTTGTCGTGGGTGAGTAGACCTTGTTACCTGTTACAGTTACACACTAGTTACGGAAACCTTTGTATGGCCTTCAAAAATTTCCTTATTTATTTGATTTATGTCATTTGTTGTTAGTGAATAAAAAATGGAGTCTCTTCTCTTACAAAAGCATCTAGCATAACGTATAGCGTATCGTTTTGATTTGATCAACATGATTTTACATTAAAGTCAATATTTTTTTTCTATGAGAGGAGGACATGAACAAATAACATATTATATTATGAGAGGATATAATAATAGCTCAATATAAAATTAAGTATTATTTTTGCTTTTCATCACTGGAGGAAAATTGAGGAAAAAAATTATATTTTTTATAGAGTAATATTACATATTATGATCTAGGTAAGAGGATTTCATTATCTAAATACATAATCAAAGAGGATGAGATGAAATGGATTTCCCATCATAATCATCATCATCATCAACATGATCAATGTTTATCCAAGAGAATTAAAGAGTAGGATGAAAGTGATACAGAACAGTAGTGCAAACGACAATGCAGTGTAGATCAAAAGCACTCACTCACTCGCAAGAGGCCTGCTTGCTTGCTACTACTCCAATGTAGAATCAGATTGCGCCGTAAATAAGAAATGGATCTGGAACCATCCTTCCTCCTCTCTGTCTCTCTACTATGATGATGGTAACTTTCTATCCTGAAAACATCATCGTCGTCATCATTCTTCTATCTTTCACTTCCTTTGTAAATCATCATCATGATATTTTGTCATCTTTCACAACTACTCAACGACATAATACATATTTGAACATTTTTTTCTTTGGCTTTTGTGAAAAATTGAATAAACAACTTGGAAAAGAAGAGGAAAAACAAATTTTCCTCATTTTGTCATCCACTTTTCTTCTTTTTCCGCTTGTTTTTGTTATTCCTCCGTAACATAGTAAGCAATTCAGTACAGTAGCAGAAGCTTCAATTCATTCTTCAATTTCCTCGTCAAGAACAAAAAGAGGAATAAAAACAAATCCGCTGCTGCAGTAGTAAGTAAGTAAGTTCTTCTTTTTATTCGTATTAAATATAAATTTGACAAAATAGGAGGAAAAGTGAATGTATACAAAGAAAGCCGGGGACAAAAAAGGAGTAGAAGAAGAGACTTTCAGTAGACAAAAAAATGAAATGAATCTGTGGGCATCATACATTTAAAAACAAAATAGAGTTTGTTTCCCTTTCTTCTTTTCTTTCCTGCAATAGTAGCAGCAGCA
The DNA here is from genome assembly GCA_027744475.1 of Lepidocyrtus cf. sotoi NNG-2020. Taxonomy (NCBI): domain Eukaryota; kingdom Metazoa; phylum Arthropoda; class Collembola; order Entomobryomorpha; family Entomobryidae; genus Lepidocyrtus; species Lepidocyrtus cf. sotoi NNG-2020. Next base: position 9,619 of record JAHZNJ010003127.1, on the reverse strand, counting down.
GTAGCAGCAACCAGATTCCAATAGCAAATGCACATCCTTTTTCATTTTAGAAAAATGCACGAATCTACCTATCCCCATCATCATCGTCCTTGCAAGAGAGAAAGGAACAAGAGACTCTGAAATAAATATAGGAATGTATATTTATTATGCATTATACTTACGCTTCCGTAGAGATAGAGAGAGAGAGAGAGACCTTTTTACAAAGCCATTCACTAACAATCAACCAGTCAGTCTTTCGACTTTCTCTTTTTCCCTTGTCTCCTGTGTTCTCTGTCACTAGAAATTGGTATGTTGTTTCCTTTTATCAGCAAAACATTATTCGCATAGGCACACATTAATTCCGTGTAGTAGAAGAGATTCCGTATTTTATAGAAGAAAATGTATGCATGTGATGTAAGTAACTATGTATGTATATTTTTGTGCTTGTGTAATTTATAATGCTTTTCCCCTTCTCTCTTTTTATTCTTTTGTAGGCGTAATAGTAAAAGCAGTTGTAGTAGTAGCAGTAGAAGTGAACAGAAGAGAAGCACAACCAGGCAGAAAGTCACTAGCTTACCCATTCTACTTTTCTGTTTATTTCCAGAACTCAAAGTTACTAATTATTCGGAACGACCCAAAAAAGAAAAACTTTGTGTTTTCCACACAAAAACTTCAAAGAGAAAAAGGTTCATGAAACAAACATTGAGCATGGATCTATATGCATCCATGCATATATTCATGGAGCCTTTCTCTCTTTTTCTCTCTCTACTCTTTTATTGCCGTACAACAACGGCGACGACGATGATGGCAATGGCAATACTGAAGAAAAACACAAAATTTTTAGTGGCTTAAATTCTGTCTTTCTGCTGCGACTTACTTTTTACACTGTTTTATTTTCAGAGCTTTACACAGGTTCCCGAAAAAGATAATAATGCTTTCCATAAAGTGGAAACATTAGTTTCCACCGAGTTTCATTATGCATGTCTCTCCTTGTTCCATTTCCGCGATTTTAAACAGAGAGATTAAAGACTTGTGTTTTGTGGTAAATTCATCGACATCATCATCACCGGTAAAGTTATCCTCCATCTTCATCGTTGGGCTCCTCCTTGCTATTAATAATTAAATACTGATATTTAAATCCCTAATTTAGAATCGTGGGAAAACGTTATTTTTTAATTGTTTGTTACGATTTTCAGCATGTTACAAAAAAAGTCCTTGAAATATTTATGAGCTTTTTTAACAATAAAACGAATAATGAAAACAAGGACGGAGTTCGTGGAAATGGGGCATTGTGATTCCTACACATAAATGCATACGCACAAATAATACGCAAAACGTGGTTTTTGTTACACTCATTACAATCAAAATATGACGTATTATATCATTTTATGCTGTCTTCCCAAATAAAATCTATTCCTTTCCTTTTTCTGTAGTGAAAGGAAAGAAAGAGAATCACTAATCCCTTGACAAATTGCTCCTCTTCTCTCCTCTCACACATGTAGTGGGAGAAGGAGAGATGGAATAGGAAATACTCTTGGGTTTTTGTTACATTTTTATAACATCCTTCCTTCCAGCATTTATCTATCTTGCTATACGGTTCACTGAGGGAGGAAAATAAAACCGAAAAGAGAGGAACGTTACGTTGATGTAAGAGGAGGGATGATGATTATGATACAATGCCAGATGAAATGAGAAGATAAGATGACGATTATTTGACAATGACAATGATAATGATGACAGTTGCACAAATATATCATTCCTCTGCTAACAAAAAGGATGTTTTACGTCATGCATTATGTAACTGAAACACTTTTTTATCCTAAACTCATCTCATCACACACTAAGTATGTAGAAACTTCAAATTTTAATATGTATATTTGACGCATTTTCAATCAATTTACAATGCAGCTATAAGGCTAAATTTTTAATCTTTCAAAATTTTTATTTGAATGTTACTTTGTTTTGAATAGCCACATACGTGTGGCACAATTAAAATACTAATACGGAAGAATTTTAAATTTTAAAGATTCATAATTACCGACAAAGCCAAACATTTTAAAAAGAGTTTCTGTTCAAACACACACCGTTTGTTTTGTTGTTGTTGTTACTGGACCGAAGATTCCAGTGAGCTACTGAAGTACACGAACGTCGGCCTTTTTTATTTATTCCCTTTTTGTTATGGTCTGCCTTATCCTTTTCAATAAAACATTTTGGACGTATTACCAGCATTTTTTATTTCACAACAACAATGCAATAGCGCACCCCTTCGTTAAAAAACTTCGACACAAAATTCCTTCATTCAGTACACAGTAGCGGTTGTATTTGAATTGAATGCAACAGCAGATTACTAGAGTGGGATGCCTCATCATCATTATCATCATCATAGTCATCACCATTTCCATTGTTGGAAGGAATCCCATTGGGAAAATCCTATTTTCATCAAATGAACACATTATCTATCCCATTTTAGAAAAACCTAGTTCAAACCCATAATTCTTTAAATGTAAGGTGGGCAGAACCCTATTTAACAAAATTATTAGAACAGATCGGAAATTTATCATTATCATTATGTGCCTATTTAGTATAAATGCTATACTAAAAGTATTTTGATCTGTACGTTTTTCTCCTCTTTATTCTACAGTTCAACTCAACCAATACCTTTCTCTTCACTCTCTCTCTATCTTTCCGTTACTATCACTGTACTACGCCTTCTTCTTTTCTCGGAGCCTTTGTGTTTTCAAAGAAGAGAAAAAGAAGAAGGAATTCAAAAACGAGCTTGCTCACACAACGCAACATCATCTCTCTTTCTTGTTCAATGTTCAGTTATTTAAGAAGAGCGTGTTGTTCCCCAAGGATAAATTTCAACGAGCTCATCAAAAATTCAACATCTTGCTCAGAAGTCAATGATGATGATATGATGGGAATGGGAAGCACGTAGGTGTTTCGAATTGTTGGCATTCCGTTAATACCCCTATCATCATCATCATCGTCGTCGTCGTCGTCATCATCCTCATCGTCATCCTTCCCATTCTCTTCTCACACTCCACTCCACAAACACACAGAAGAAATAAAAAAAACTACACACCGTTCGAAAAATTATGCTTTTCTCTCTCAAACTCGATCTCATCCTTGTTCCTGTAGCTACTGCTTCTTACCTTCTTCTTCATCGTCTTTCGCGTCAATTTTTGAGGCTGCTGCTCAAGAAGAAAAGCTAAAGTCAGGAAGGAAGGAGCGTATGGTAGACATTAGGACGTCGATATCGATGATATACTACGGAGAACTGGGAGTAAAAGTTTAAAAAGAAGAAGGGAATGAAAAAATGCGTATATGTAACTAAGAGAGAGAGAGACTGTATTTTAGTTCAGTTTCCTTTTATAGTTATGGCATGCTGCCTTCTTCTTAGTCTTCTACTTTTTCTTCCAGCCAAGCAACAAAACAGTCAGAATCACAAGATCATCATGCATGGTTACATTTTTTCTTCTTCTTGCTCGAAGGTGAACATTAAAAAAGGAAATGTGTGACTTGACTACTATTTCATATTATGCAATCGTTTCAAAGTAAAAAATAAATATAGACGAAGATATTTTGAAACCATAAAGGAAGAGAGGAGACAAGGCAGAGAATCTGTTTTATCGTGTCTAGATACTCCTCACTAATACTGCTCACAGCTTGTTCATTGAAAGAAGATGAAGAAAAGGAGAATACGGAGGAGATAAAGAAGAACAGACAGTGGAATTGATATGGGCCATTGCTCTAATGGCTGGAAGTGGATCGGAGATCAAATTACTAAGTTGACATCCTTTTTTTATGACCAGGAGCTACAATGTCATAGAAATCAGAAATGAGAGGAAAACGAAGAAGAAAAAAGTACGTGTGGAAGTCGAGTGGAGTCCTTGTGTGAATTCTGATATTCTTCTTCTTCTTCTTCCTCTTTTGCTGTTCCTTCTGTAACCGTATTGTTGGTGTCCTACTCGTCATGATTTTGATGATGTCGTTCATGATTTTTTTCGCAGAAGTCATATGTGGGTGCCAATCACAGTCAGCTTGCTGCAGTGTTTTTTAAGGAATAGAAACAAGCTCGATTTCAAAATTATCTACAAAAAAACTACAACGTTGGAAACGGGAGGAATAAAAAAATCATGAATCTTCTTACATTAAAAACACTAAAGTTCTACATTTATTTTTTAAAGCACAATCTAATCCGAGAATTCGACTTCTTTAAACAAAAATTTCTCATTTTTACCTACGAACAATTAACAACAAAACACACTGCCTCAAGATTTTAGGCGTTGCCTCAAGAAAATAGAAAAACGAGTGGGTGTAAGTATGAAACAAAGTTTTTCACTTTTTTTCGGATTCCTGCATCCACCCATTATCCAAAAGATTTCATCTATTTTCAGGAAAACGCTTTTAAAAGTTACATTTTCCACGTAAAAAATTGTCATATATCATGTAAAACTGTAAAGCGATTGTCTTTTAAAACGAAATTTAAAATGTTTCAGATTTCTTGTACTAAGAATTTTTTTGTGCGTGTGGGGAGGGGGGAGACGAGAAAAAAGAAAAGAATGGTTTGTTATGTTGTTTTGCCACCCATGAGACCTGACTTTTTCACGTCTTGATGACATTTTACAACGTAGAAAACTTCACGTTTCCGCAGTTTTACCACAAAAATATCTTTCAATGAGTATTGTGCATTGTCCCGTTGCTGAACTCGGAGACCTTTAGAAATGAGCCCGTATGTGAACTGCTGCTGCTGCTGTGAAGGGTGAAAAAATTTAAACCCCTATTTCGTTTTCGTTTTTTAAAACTTCTTTTCCTGCGAAAAAGAAATCCTTGTAACTGCAACAGAGCATTTAAAAAGTCATAATTTTTTAGGGTGAAAAAATTAGAAAAATGGATATTTAGTCTTAAAAAACATTTTCCACCACATTTTTTCCACAACTATTCTTTTGTGGTGATAATTTTCCATTCCACCTTCATCCAATTTGCTCCTTTATTTCTTGAAAGTAATTGCCGCATCTTGTTTTGTGGTATACATGGTGGTAAAATGGTAACAATGGAAACGAACAAAATAAAATAAAATAAACAAAGTCAGTATTTTGTAGAATATTTTTTATCAAATAAAGGAAAATTATTATATATTAAACTAAACTAAGCTAAAATAAGCTTTTCAGATCAAGTACACTTTATATTGTGAATTATAAATAAATTGAAAATAAAAGTGGGTTTAAGTCGAGTAGTATTTTCCGTAAAGAGACCACATAAAATTGGTGATGTATGGTGACAGCGTCAAGTAGGGGAGTAACAAACCAAGTCAGAACAGAAGCAAAAACTCTCTTATTCGATCTTACTTACTTTACTTCGGAACAGGATATAAACCATATTAATGTCAAGCAGTCAAAGAAAGAACTTTTTAGGGTCTCATCCTCTTCTATTGGAAATGGACACCATGAAAAATCCTCTTAATAGTATTAACCCTTTTTGTATACTGATAAAAGTGCAATAATGGCAATGGTAATCCCAAACCAGTTGTAGTAGAGGTATAATAAAGCTTTAATAGAAGAAACAACACAACAAACAAATATAACATTTTTTTTCTCTAACTATAGATGATCCAATCGAGGTGTTATTAATGTCAATAATAGCAAATTGAAACTAATTTTATCGAAATTCCACTCATGGTATTACATTATTATCCTCATAACAGTCATAAACTCGCATGGGAATGAAAAAATGCACAAAAACAACACATTCGTAATATGAGCCTTACAATAAAATTCGTACGTATAATATTATTAAGGGGAAAATTATTAGTTTGACAGTGCGATGGGGCTACCTGAAACACTTCTCCTCAAATTCTCTTGTTATTTTGCACGTAAAGCTTTATTTTGTAAAATGAAAACGATTTAATTTGAACTTTAAATGAATTAATTTGTTTTGCTAATACGGCAACGAATTTATTTCAAAATCACTTGCTGACGTAAACTAACAATTAAGTTACAGATTTTAAGAACGGTTTTATTTATATCACAATCATCAAAGATACATTCACACACTTTAACATTTTAATATGTAAGTAGTATTTGCATTTTTTAATAAAATCGAAAAAGTTATTAAAAAGTCTGAATCAAGCTATGTTCCATACTTGACATTTGTATTCGCGGAAAACAATGGAATCATATATGGCTATGTAACTGAACGGTCTATAAATTCTACTACTACTCCATCTTTCTCCGTGCGGGTATACTGAAATAAAAAACGTTTAACTTTTCCTTCCGCTTCCCAACTTTGTTTTGAATACTTCTGCTATGCAGATCCCAAACACACAAACTTAAAAATAAGAAACAATTCGAACAATAATTGCGGAACTAAAATTAAAATCTAATTGGATTTTCCAAAAAATCACATATTAATTAATATTTAATATTTAAAATAAATTTTGAAAACTTATTTTTATTTATTAATTAATTTTTTCAAGAAAAAAATTTTCCTTACATAGAATTGGACTGAACTTCAATCTCCACAATTTCTTCGTTGTCAGTAGCAACGAAGTACTCTGGCATGTATAGTACCACAGGCGGTTGATGTCCACCATTCTCACTTCCACTGCTGGATGATGATGACGATGATGATGATGCAGTCCCAGCACTCTCATTCCCAACATCTCCATTTCCCCCCAAATGTTCCCCAGGAGCATCGTCGTAGAAATATGTTGTCTGAATAGTTTCGAAATGAGTGGGAATCGGAGGTCCATGCAACATCATCAACTGCTGATAATCCAATCCGCCATTGGTTCCGCTACTGCAAGCAAAACTGCCGATACCACTAACGTTTACATTTTTAACGGGGCCGTTAGAATCATCATTTGTTCCAGCAACGATGTAAGTGACCTGTGGCACAAAAGAAGCGGCAGGAGGAGCCTTGGTGCTTATACTTGGTCCAGATTCAGAGCCAACTTCCGTGACCTTACCCTTTTTCCCTTTCAACTTCAAAATGGTACTGGAAATTGAATCGTTTGTCTTCGTCTTCCTTGCTTTGGACGTTGCTGCCTTTGTTTTCTTTGCGGTTTCCTTTTTGGCTTTTTCGGCAGCCTTTCTTTCTTCCTGCAATTCCTTCCTATAAATTAAATAAGAAAAAGGTTTGACTTTGATATTTAAAGCCCCTTACGTGAGTCATTTGGCCTGGCGAATTAATCAAATTCAATATTCAATTAAGTAAGTTACGGTATGCGCAATGTAGTTTATTAAAACAAGCAGCTACTTTTAAAATGCTATAATACAGTTTTCACCTACAGCTCATAAGCTTTCCAAGTTCTGCGACAGGCGTGTCCATCACCAAAGACTTTGGCACTGTCTACCTTAAACTTCCCCGCTTGCTTCTGCCTTTCTAATTCCCTTGCCCTCATTAGGCTTCTAAATTTCTTCTGGATATTGTTGGTGCTCATCCTCAAGGTTTTGTACGAAATTATTCAGGAGCAGGTATATATAACAGAATGATTTTACGTTTGTTAGAAGAAGAAAATAATTAAAATATGGATCGCACCCTGCCCAGCCCCTGCCAAAAAATATGTTCCAATTAAGATACTACGCAGGATGATTTCCAACTGGTACTTTTATATAACACGAATAATAAAAAAAAGTAATTATGACAAATCTGGACCGTTCAAACTCAACTTCAGAAGAAAAATGATGACTAAATTCAATTTGTCACACACTTAACTAGCGTGACAAACCTTGCTTCGTGCTTTTCGAATATTTACTTAATCCACGCAAAAAGTATTCGATGGTAAGTAAGAGCTGTTTAATATAAACAGCATTAAGTTAAACAGACTAATTGTTTGTATATATAATTCGAAGTAAAAAGTGTTGAAGAATAGAAATGAGAAAAAAGTCAAATTGTAGACAGCCAAGCCATAGTCATACGTGGCTTATCGTCTCATAGGAAGAGCGCAAAATGAAGTGCTACATTACAATTACATATTATTATTGTTTTATTGCTTTTCAACATAAACGCAACACAACTTTTACTTTTTTCTGCGAAGAGCCGAAAAGAATAGGCGCTTTCTCACTCTTCACTTACACGATTATTTAATACATTTATTCTATTATGCTACGCTGATACTGCTGCTTCAGCTTCCCAGGGCTGGAGCTAAAGACTTTACCAAGCAAGTGTGTGAGTTATGCAACGATTAGGATATTAAATATTAAGGTCGTTAAAAGTAATGGTTGCTTTATAAATTAATGATACGAGATTTCTTAAAGGATTTACAGCAAATATTGCTGCAATATTTTTTTAAAAAAAGAATGTCTTTATTTTATTTCTTAACATTAGACAGACAAGTGATGTTAAGAAGTAAAGTTGCATAACGTTTTTAGTTTTGTAACACTACTATGAAATAGTTCATTATTCTAATGACATGGCTTTATTTGTTTCTTTTGTAAATACATATTTATATCAGTACAATATAAAACCGAATGAAGTCCATAAAATTGTTCAAATTTGAGGCGTATCAACCTGACCTTGTCTCCTTCCTTAACTATGTGGAAGCTGACAATCTTAATGTACAAAAGTCTTATCGCGGAATATTCGTCCTGTTCTAAAAGTAGGAAACATCTAAGCTTTTGCTTGGTGCATGACGCAATCCGTTTCTTTTCTTAACGACAATGAAAATTAATGATAGAAAAGTCTTGCTGGATTTCATTTCATTAGTTTCATGCTTGTACAAATAAAGTGCAACCCTTTTTTCTCATACTTTCCATAAGCAAAACTTCTGCTTTATAAATGGACTTCGGGTGTCAAATGTCAAAGAAGCGATACCGTAGCTGGATTACCATTTTTTACTTAAGTATTTCTGTTTTGATTAGGTATGTTGGCGAACGAGAAAATGACATTAATACTTTTGCAGATCGGCGTACGATATACATGGAACCGAAAATTAATGAAAATTTCATTTTGGATTCGATTGGGGTTTGCAATAAAACAACAATAAAACCAAATAACACGAAAAGATTTAGAAAAAAATTTACAAACATGACCATATTATTTTAATCTTAACAATTACATACATTTAACGTGTTCAACACATAATAACAGAAAATTTAAACACTTCACAAATTTTAGAATTGACAAGAACAGAGTATAATAATATAGTCGATTGCTCAGCAATCGTAAGTACACTATTATAATTATATCTACATAATGTTCAATAATATATATATATATTTAATCAGCAATTAATTTGTCCGTTTGGCTGTAAGATACATAATGACTTCCGCAATCTTCTGATTCTTCATAAAGGCTTTCTCTTTCTGATCCCAAGATTCCAGAATCTACAAGACCACGTGACGCACCATCCTGTTTGCTTCTTCTTGTAGCAGACGGTGAGTTAGGATCAGACTGAAAGAAATGCAAAGAAAATCAAAAAGTGTCTGCAATTATCCGTTCAACCTTTTGTGAGAAATTCGAAAAAGCTAATTTAGAAACTTAAAATTTCTTACATCGTTTGTGCAACCCTCTCCGTCTACTTCTTCATAAATACCGGTATTGTAGTAGGTTGCATGACCACCTGTATAAACATCATCGTAGGCATTCATTTCACAGTCCAGCTTCTGCTGTCCATTTCTATTATTAATGACTCTCC
>JAHZNJ010003126.1:0-16945 GCA_027744475.1 Lepidocyrtus cf. sotoi NNG-2020 | reverse complement strand
TGATAGATTGTCACATAAATTCTGACAAACGTAAGAAAATTTATCTTCCAAAATGTCACTTTACTAAATTTGTAAAACAAGAAAGGGGATTTTTGGAAAAAAATAATACAAAATCAAAAAAATCAATTTATGTAATTACTTAAACTTAACAATTACGGAAGTTATTGAATATTGTCTTTAAAGAAATAGTAGTAATATGACAAATTGTTTATTTCAATTCGTGTGAAAATCATCAATCATCCAAAAAATCGACATCATACCCTCTTCATTCATCAATTGAAAACATGTTTGAGATTTAAAAGTTTTTTCTATTGTACGATTTCTGCAGTTGTAACGTTTGCAAACTCGACTACCAAACAACCAACCACACATGGAATTAACTTTTTTTATCGAATATTGCAAAAATGACATTAATTTTCTTTTTTTTTCTCTCTCTGTACGTGCATGTGATTTTGTGGTTTTCTTTAGAAAATCTACTATATAGCCACAGCCACATGTTTGCTGTTGTTGCAGTTATGTATATGGGCTGACGACTGACATGACATTGATTTGAGTAAGTCATGACTTAACTGTTGAGGCGAGATACTTGATAATAAAATAATAAGTATTGCTATGAGCTGAGGAAAATTTTTCCTACGCATTCAATTTCTTCATCATAATCGAGGGAAGACTAGTTGTGGTCATTCATCACTCACTCACTCACACCACACAATCATATCATCGTCGTCATCCTCAAAATTTCAGCTTCAAACGCTTCTGATTATTTGTTGTTGTGTCATTCATTGTCTTCTACTTCTTTGTTTGTGTGAAAATTGTAACGAGGAATTTTCATACTCAATTCAATCCACTTCACTACATTACTTTTATGCCTCCTTCTCCTTACCTTTGACTTTAGCTTTACTTTATAAAGATTTAAATTATTACATGTAAAAATTGTGCCCTTTCTTGTCACCTGATTTATGGATATTTTACTGTTAAACAGGATTCTTCTTGTTTCTTCAGCTATAAAGCGAAAATTCTTCTGCTTAAAAGGAGAGAGCAAACTTGAATTAATCCAATTAATAATATGCCATTATTAAACATTTTATCTGCATTTGAGTATGATGACGACCATGATGGTGATCATGTCACTGCATTGTTCCATGTCAACTTTTAAAATCAGAGCAGTACATCAAAAAAGCAAACCGCAACAACAGTGACAAACAAACATCGCTTTTATACGAATAATAACAGCAGAGCAGACACGGAGCGGCTAGTAAGAAAGGATTATTAAAGAAAGTATTTGATTATTACTATATTGTAAAATGTAAAGGTATTTTCAATATAATACTTTTACTTACCACTACCCTACTACCGTGGCGTGGCATTCCTCTTCATCTTCTCTCTGCTAGCTCAAAATTTTAATGGATTCAGACATGTGCGAGCAGGTGACACAAGCAAAAAGTTAACCAACAATAATAAAATGCTCTAGTTTTCTTTAAAAATCAGCTTCGTTCATAAATTTGACTAGTAGTAATGTGCTTGTTAAAAGTTGAAGTAAAAGATTGTTATCAATTATCATGTTCTCTCTCTATAGATTTATTTGTCGTCGTCATCCTCCTTCTTCACCTCCCTACTAACCATTAACCATACTAACCAACCAAACCAACCGGGTGTATAAAAACAGTTAAATTTAGAACGTGGGAGTTTTCACATGCGAATTTGACGATGCCACCACCATACTTATATATTTTTTTCAAATGAATTTTTGGCAGCTCGTTAAGCAAAAATATTATTATCATTTAATCATGTTAAAAAACGAAAAAGGAAATTTATCAGCAATGTGCTATACATAAAATATTGTCTGTGGCATGCTTGAGTAGTTTTAGCGATAGTTTTTTGTATAAATAATTTGTAAATTGCATAAAAACATCCTAATGAGATGGAAAACAACTTTCTTATTTTTTAATTGGATAAGTTGTAGCGTGGCAGCAGAAACTTATCAAAAATAGGGCAATTTAGCAAAATCCATAACTATAGTAGTTCTACTATTCCTTTAGTCGTTATATTACTTCATTTTTATAATTTTTTGGTATCTAAGTTGCTATATGGCAAAATATAGGATTACTCATTTTCTTAAAATATATACTTGTGTAAAATGACACTCATTGATTTTCTTTGCGGAAGCTCTAATGACTACGTTGCTATTCATAGATCATCGGGAAGATATTACATCATTTTATGCTGTATTGTACCAAATTTTAATTTGTAGTAGCACTAAACTCATCGTCATAATACTGATGGATTTCGCCTTTACCTGTGTCAATTCCCTTTGAATTTCAATTAAATAGTTGAATTATAATTTTATTTTGGCTTTTGCTCATTGGATTGCTAGGCCAGCAATGAGGTACATACTTTTTAACATCGTATTAGGTAAACGAATGCCAAATAATCAGTGTCACTTGTGTGCGCGACACGTCCTTCTTTGCAATCCTTTGGTACTACTAATCTGAAATCTTCCGCAAAATCTGCTTTTGTGACAAAGTTTACCTTTATGTTGGTATACAAACTTAAGGAAGCAGGAAGATAGTAAGTTGCAATGTTTTTTCCTCATTAAATAGATATTATCATTGCAATTGTAATCAATGAGAAAAGATATAAATTCTGCCAATTTTTATTATCATTTTGTTGTTCATTTTACATCGTTGCTCTCCTAACTATCTTATCTTTCTTGGCTTCTTCTGCTTACAATGAATGAATGAAAATTTGCACAGAATTGTGATTTTAAAGGATCATTTGTTTTCAGTGAAAGAAAAAAGGAAAATGTGAAAGGTCGTAAGATGATGAGGTTAAATGAATACCTCAAAAGTAGTTGTTTGTTGGTTGTAGTCCGGCTGCTTGTTAGCTAATGAAGGGGAGGAAACGAAAGGTTTGTTTTTCGGTCTCCCTCTCTTGCTCTTTTTCGCTCTCTCAGCACTTCTTCAATGAATTGATCTAATTGGCCGGAGCGTTTCAGCATGATGCACAGGTTTTCATTCTCATAATAATCCTCGACATACCTAATCAACATCAGTTTCATCGTCAACCGATATATCTATTAGAAGAATTTAGATCAGCTTTAAAAATTATGTGTGTGTATGTGTTCATCCCTCGAATCGTTAGTTGTTCCTCAATGACAATGATAATCATTTGGTAAAACCTTCTTCAAGTAAAGGTAGAAAAAAAGGAAGAAAACTCGTCCCTTTCTCTATATGCCATGTTATTAAATGCCGATTTATAATAACAACGTTGACTTTTCACCTCATCTCCTCCTCCCATGATTTTGTTTGCCATTTTCAACAACTAAAACGAAAAGATTTTTTTCCTTTCAAATAGTAATATTTAAATTATAACTTCTGCGATGCTTCTGCTGCTGCTACATCTGCGGTGATTATGTTTACTTTAAACCCTTTGCTTGTTTTTATCTCAGTTTATGTACTGATCCCTTCCCACTGGTCACTGTACTGCTACTACTACTACTGACTCTGTACATCGTTTATTTAAAATATATCTGTATTTTTATTTAAAAAATTGTAAAATCTAGCTGCTTTCAGTTTCAGAAAGAAAAAAAGGAAATTGGATAAAAGAAGAAAAAATCAGCAGAAAAGACCAGTTTTTGAAGACTAAAAAGAAGGAGAGGAATCCTTTCTTCGTCTTGTTTTGCGTGTGAATGTTTCCTACTGGTATTTAAACTTGTAAGTATGGAGACGTGACTTGACGCTGAAAGTATTATTATTTCTACGAACGAGATGGCGATGGCCAATGACTGATAAATGATGATGCTCTGCTGTTGTGTAGCAATAATAACGTAACGATTACAGTTGTAGAAAGTACAACATTCCACTTTATTGCATATCGTTAATATGTTACTTTATCGACATGAAGAGACGCACTAAAAAGTAAAAAAAAAATAAAAAACTGTTAAGTTATTTTTTATTATTGAGAAAAAAGCTTTTTAAAAGAACCTTCTGTGACTGTTCTTCTGTTGCAGCAGTTGTAGTTTTACTTTTTAATAATAAGGAAAAGTGATCTTGTCTTTGTGTTTTTGCCAGAAGCTTACTAGAAAAAAAGTTTTTAATGGCTAGTTTAGTTTAACTTCATTTGCAAGTTGCAAGTTGCAACTTTAAATATAGCCTGCAAAGCAAAAGAGTAGCAATTTGAAAAAAAGCTGTCGTCGCAGTCAGTCATCCCAGATCTTGCTCGACTTTTTAGGAGAAAGGGATGCAAATGAAATGAATATCTTCATCATCATCATCATCGTTTTTGCTCTTGTTGCTTCCCTCAAGAATTTTGCTCTCTGAACTTTTTGTAAATCCATTTATATAATTGTTTTTATTGGATAGTGAGAAGTTGATGATGCACTACGATACGATGCGATATTAATATCCATCCAATTGAATTAGCAAGCTGAAGGCATTTTCTTTTACATTTATCATCATCAACAAAAGAAGCATCACTATCACATCGCCAATTTTTCTAAAAAATGTTCGAAACTTAACAAAAACAACACATGTCGAACGGCGTTGATAGTTACGTGACTTTTTTCTGCACATGATGATGATGATGATCAACCATTTATTTTATTGTACCGTAAAAATGTCAATTTAATATGCCATGGAAGGAGCTCACAAGTTTTTAGGTTAAGGCATCATTATCAAATCAACATTCATTCCTTTTTATTTTTTACAGCTCAGTAGAACCATTTAATAGTAATCCATTTCATTTCTTTCATCATCAACAGCAGCAGAGACGCGGCCATCCCTAATTTAATCAAACAAGTTTTATGGTTTTCTAGTAAAAAAATGCGACCCTTCTCTATTTCATTCATTTATTTAATTACAGGAAGTGGACGAAATTTAGGTATCTGCTTACTGTTAGTGTTGGTACTGTCGCTGTGGCTGCTGCTATGCTGCCACCAACAAAGCTATCAACTATCATTTTCATCATCATCAGGGAGCAATTTCAAAACAAAAAAAGGAAGTGCTCTTAACCATCATCATGTAATAGCGCCATACCATGTCATTTTTATCGTAACTATATTCTTTGCAGTAAATAGGTGCTAATACGTGATGATTTGCATATATGTATAGTAATAATAATATGTTGCGTATGTATCATGTTATGTGGTTGTTGATGATGAGATGATGTTTGGCGTTACCTTTAAACTAATTTGCACATTTCGTATTATATCATCACCATGACTTTTATGACATTTTCTTTTCTGTCAAGTCTCAGTGACAAGTTTTTAGCATCTGTACGGTTATACATATTATTATTTTGTACAACTAAACGGTATGCTCTCCTCAGGTTTTAAATTTCAAATAAAGTTGTTGTTAATATCATAATCGTTTTAAGACCTTGCCTACCTCCTTCTTGTACATTTATACATTGTTGTATTGTACAGTAATTACTCTTCTCGTTCGAATTCTCGTCTCTTTTTTTGGTCGGGCGGGCGAGAGAAAAAAGTGTCCTGAAATATTACTCCACCGGAATCCTATTTGATCAACCTTAAAAAGAAAATCTTAAGAGCTGGGCCTGCTTACTGCTGTGATAGTTGAGTTGGTTTACATTGCATCGTTAAAAGTATCGTCATAATAACAACAACTACAACAAGAAATCATTATAAATATTTTTACTGCCTTTAAGGAATAGAGGGATAAATGATACATGGTGGCGGGTGATGCATACTATTGCATCCGTTTTATCAGTTATGTTTCTTGAATTGCTAATGATGATATTATCTTCCATTTAACGGAGGATCCTTAAAAAGTTAGCAGAGTGAGAGAGATAGAGAGAAAGAGTAAAGTTCTTCTTGTCTCTCTTTCTTTTTGGAGGTGAATGTACTGTGTGAATTGGTATTTGGGATGTTGATTTGCTTTAGATATACATAATATTTTTTTAAAAGAAATTTAATTCACCATCTCACTGTGCTTCTTTTTTCTTTTCCATCAACAAACCCGTCTATATTTCTGCTGAAACAGGTACCAGAGTAGTAGCAGTGGCAGTGTGTTAGCAACACTACTTTTGAGATAAATGCAAAAAATATAAAAGAAATCACTAAGATTATCTTTACGATGATGATAATAATGGTAATTAAATATGTATTATCGTTATTAAGTATGAAATGAGCCCTGACTGAGCTGAGCTTTCCTCTTAAGAGAAAAAAACAACATTCGTTTTGATTTTTCTTATTATATCTTTCTCTAAGATGATGAAATATGAGCAGGACGTAAATAAATTTGAAAGAAGACACAGAAAAAGGGAAGTAAAAATGTATCTTTTTCACTTACGTAATAGGAGCTAGAAATGAAAAAGATTTGCGAAGAAGAAAAAGCAAAATACTAATCAGGGAGGAAGGAAGGGATGGTATTGTTTTTGAACAATATAACATCACAACATCGTAACAGCAAAAATGTTGTTTCAGATTGGGGTCCATGTACTCCATACAAACTCCTCTATCATCCATGAATAAGCAAATGTGATTGCCTATCGTATTTTTGCCTACGTTTGCAAATAAATTCACTTAACACCTAAGCACACGCTATGATTGAGAAATATTGCAATTTATGTGTATAAGGACAATATCTTTTAACAACAGTGCCACCACCCTTGTCGTTATCTTTGCTTTAGAAGAACAGTTAAAACAGTCGTTAAATGCAAAGTAAACTTCCGTCCTTCCTGATGATGAAGACACCTCTGCTAATAAATAATGATTTGTTTCCTTTCTTCGTTTTTTTCACAACTCATTGATAATGAATGAGTGATGAAGCAACATTAAGTAACAAGAAGATGGACATGTTGAAAACTAACAATGTATGGAGATAAGGGATCATTTAAAACTTTTTAGATATTTCAAATATCCATTTACATAACGGAAATTTAATTGCTGTACCTCGTACAGTGATTGAAAGAATAATAAATGCTCATGAATAATGGAAAATAATGATGCTACCTCATTTCAATTTCAAACTAGCAGAGCACAACCACCTCAGCACACACATTATCATTATTACATTTTTTGGTTTTGCAACTCATTTCATTTCTCTTTCTGAATTAGGAAAAATCAAATTATTACTAATGAACAATCTAATCCAACTTAACTAACCTTGGAGCAACGTATTTTTTGACCATTTTTTATGGATTTGATTGCAAATTAAAGGAGAAATTAATGGCCTATCATTTGTGATGTTTTCTTTGGTTCGTTCGTTTTAAAAGTTAATGGAAAATATAGGTTTTAAGCTTTTTATTTTCGATCACAACAGGAGCAGCAATAACTGCAACAACAGCAGCAGCAGCAGAAAACTTAACCGCAAAACAACTGTAAGTTTAATTGTGTGAAATAGTGTAGGCGTTTTTTGCGGCTGATCATTATTGCTGCTATTGCAAACAATTAAATTTAATAGAGTCTTTGCATGACATCATCATCACCGAAGCAAACTCAGTGTTGATTTTGAATGAAAGGGTGGTCTATCGCTCTCACCGTTGGTGAGACAAAAAAGTGTACAAACTACAATAAAAAGGATTCGACAAGATTTCGAGCTTAATCTTTTTTCTCTCTCTCTCTTTTCTCAATATTGAAGTAAACTCATTTTTCCTTTCTGGATTAATATTTTTTGCCTGTTTTATTAATAATTACATTGGTGGTCTTAATTAGTAGTTGCATTTTGTATTTAACTTGGCTTACTTACTACATCGACTGACCACGTAGTCGCACTAATACATATTTCGAATTACATATTAAGGAAAGTGAGATGAGGTTTGTTAGCTCAAATAACCGTCGCAGAAAAAGAGAGAATGAGAGAGACAATCAACTGGTTTTTGTGGTTGAAAAGATTTTCTTTTCTCCCTTATTCGGCACATATTTATTAAAAAGTCATAGCAAAAATATGATTGGTTCTGGTAGTACCGTAGTGGAGTAAGTAAATAAATAGTAGTTCGTCTCGTTTGCACTTTCTCTGTTTCATTCACTTCATCTAATAATACGATATTCCATATTAATTTTTGTATCTAAATCAGATGCGATGGTGGGTTGATTCAACTTTTTGACATGATATTACCCTTTCTAGAAGAAATCAAATCACAATATCACATAATCATTGTTTTAATAAATCCTCTGAGAGAGGAAGAGAGAGAGCAGGAAGAAAGAACACACAATGACCATAATTGAATGCAACATTGCAAAAGATGACGAACAAAAGAACTTGAAAGATTATTTACCTTGCCTCCGACCATATAAAGTCTTTCAATTTTCTGTAAATCTTTAACAAGCTTATTAGAAAAAACAGCTGCGAACGTATGTATTGCACCTTCGTTCTCAAATAAAATGTGTTTTAATTATTATATCTGCTTTTTATTCACTTTTTTGGGATGTCCTCGAAAAGAAGAGAAAAGATGAAAGGAATGCATCTCCCAAATAAATCACATCGCAACAAATTCAAAGAAAACGAAAGGATTAATATTGTAGCAAATTTATTGAAAAAAAATTTGAATATTCAAAAAACACTGATTGATGAAGAAATGAAAAAATAAAATAGATTTTCAATTTAACGAGCGATGGAATGACGATAGGAATCACTTTCGCTTTAATTTTCGCTTTATTTAATAGAATCACTTTCTCTGGTCATCATCACATCATCTCACTTTAAAAGGAATATGAAGTTTCTCGGCTGTTGTAATTTATTTATGAGAAGGGATTCTGTTATAGGAAAGGTATTATACACCTGTGTGTAGTAATAGAGTCCTCTCTCTCTCTCTTTTTTCAGACCGCCGATCGATTATCAAAGCAATTGCAAATTTTTTTCTTTAATTTTAGTTTTTTGAAGAACTTCTTCTCTCTTCTGAACAAATCATTTTTTATATAAGGAATGAAGTCGATGATGATATTGATAATGATGAAGAAAGAAGAAGCTATACAGTCATTCTTTGCAAAGGAAAAAATCAAACTTTGTTTGAACTTTATTCCAAGAATCTTTTTATTTCAAATTTCAATTACTTTTAAAATTACTGATTGGAAAAGACTATTCAGATTCTTCTATACTGTGTGATACTTGGCATGATGAACAAACTGATTCTTTAAGCAATAAAGTAAATTAAAGGTGCATACTACACGGTCGACATACATAGTAGGGGAAACTGAAAGAGTGGATGGAAAAGAAAAAAGATAGTGTAGCAAAGACATCTCCTTATTTACTCAAATTCTAGAACAAAAGCAACTCGTTTTTAAAGACGTATTTAATTCGTGTGTAGTACTTTATAAAAACCTTTTATTACCTGGCTTGATGGTGGTGGTGGTGGTGACTTCAGCAGTGATTATAGTGGTTGTAGTGGTGGACTCTAGACAGGTAACAAAATAAAGGACGAAGAAAAACCAGAAGCAACTAAAAAGCTTCTTAAAAGGGCACATGGATGATGATGATGATGATGGTTGCTGTTTTGTAAGTAGGCAGTTTGCAATCTTCAAATCGCCTCAATAATAGCTTTTTAAAATGTCCGTCTTTCTCTCTCTCTCTACCACCTTAATAATACGAGCCAACAACAACAGCAGCAACAACGTGATAATAATGATCCCTTATGATCAGCCAGGAGAGGATCATAAAATGTTGATATTGCAAAAATTCAGTAGAATAAAGGTTGAGAGTTTCTCATGCAGCAACAGCAACAAAGCAACAATAAGAAATTCTCTCGTGAGGAGCTCATTTCATTTCCTATCCTCATTTTCAGCCAAAAATATATTTAATACGATACGACGCGACGTGGAAAGTGTACGTGAGCGTCTTCTTCTTCTTCTTCATCTTCTTGTTAGCTTTCATTTTTTCGACTATTTTTTTATTCAATGAAATTTTGTTTTATGTGAAGAAGATTAAAAGATTCTTTGTGATGGGGCCGTATTTGTTTGTCTCATTGACAATGACTATGTCGGTGGTGGTGTATCTGTATAATAATATACATCCGAAAATCAAGTAAAATAGAATAAAATATTTTCTTTGGCATTGCATTGCATTGTAGGGGATCGTTATAGGTCCCTTATCTCCTGTAGGTAAAGTGATGTTACTGCTACTTCTGCTGCTGCTGTTGAGGATGATTATTATTATCTTAAATCACCGATGATGATGTGAGCCGAGCACTCTGCCAAAGCGGAATTTATTTTCATACATAAGCACACACAGAGGATAAATATAGGTTTGTTTTTAAATGATTTTCGAAAAGGTAAATATAATAGAAAAATACGAACGATGAGCGGGGAGACTAGATAGACAGTATTGTAAAATCCTTTCTAGAAACCTACTTTGTTTGACTTTGATCATCATCATTTAAAATTTTAGTATAGCAAAATAAAATACTTGGCTCCCGACTAGCGATTTTCTTTTTAAAACACTATTCCGTTGTCGTTTTAGGTTAATGACCAAAACCTTTAGTGGAATTAGTAAAATCCACAGATAAGAAGAATAATGATTATGATAAGATCTTTAAACAGTACAGTAGATTGGCTATATATCGTGGTGGCTGTGCCATACCTATTCTTGCACTTTCAATAATGGATTTATTTGATACATCCTTCCTTTTTAAAACTTATTATCATTTCGGTAAGTTTTTATTTGATTTGTATGAGATGCTCCTAAAACAAAATCCATCCGCAATCCTCACGTTCACGTTGCTGCATTTACTAAGCTCAAACAAACCAGATCAGCACGTTGTTGGTGATAAGAAGCTGCAAGAGGACGAAAAAGAGACATAAGGACTTTCTAAAATTAATTTGACAGTTAATATTTTTGTCTTGTCTGTCTCTGTTTTACAGAGAAGCTTCCACCTTCCACCTCATTATTATCTTATATTCTTTTGTTTTAAAGAAAGACGCACTCAAAGATGGTGATATGATAATGATAATACTTCTAATAATAACACGCTTTTGACATAAACCGCTTCAAGAAGAAGAAATGATATTAATGGCAAATTTCTGTCAAACAAACCAAGCAAAGAAAAGTAGAATCATTTATTTGGTAAAAAGTTTTGGTTTCCCTTCATTACTGTAGCAACTTGCCATGAAATGAAATTCTGTGCAAAGCGAATAATTTTTTTTCTCTTACATTAATATTTGAATAAAATTATGATGTAAATATTCTCAGTCTCAGTAGATTATACGTTTTAATTTTCCTGAAAAAGGTTGGGTAACAACTTCAACTCAAAGGAGAAACTTAACTTATTTAATTTAATGGTTTTAAGAACAAGAAGAAATTTTGTTGTGAAAATTAGTAAGTCTCACCGTCGTCTTCATCATCTCAGTCTTGTCACTGTCAACTTGTCAAATAAGTCTTTTTGAAAAAGTTTATTACCTATGCAGTAAAAATCTATAATGGATTTACTTTTGTGTAGCCTCCAGGTTTAATTATAAAAGAAGAGCTCTAATGAAGTGCGCAATTTCTATTTCATTTCATTAATATTATTAACAATAAAGTTTGTAATTGCCTTGCCGCGTCCATTCTTTTAAAGAAAAAGAAACTGGTGATTGCAAAATTTAAGAAAAAAACAGAATCATCCACATCATGTTTGCAAATAAAGGTAAACTTTTACTTTTAGTAAAAGTCTCTCGGCAGAAGAAGAAACGAAATGTACGCTATTGAACAAAACCATGTTCTGTTCATTCTCATTGTTCATTTTCATGTCGCACTTTACTGTTCCTGTCAAGTGTCAACTCTCATGCAAATTAGAAATCCGTTAGTGATACTACAATTTCTCTGATCACGACTATGAGCAAGAAGAAGCATTTGCGACAAAGAAAAAGCAGAGATGAAGATGGAACCTAACACATTGCATTGCTCTCCGGCTCTCCGGCAATCTTGCAGCTAATGCTATTTTAGCAAATAAAATGCTTTTAACTGAACAAACACTTTACAAGCCAATTGAACTGCAAAGCTGATTATATGACATAGTGACAATTTAAAAAGCGTAGCGGCACCAGTTCCTGCCACCTTCTGACACATACATCAACTAATGCACATCGTAACCTTAAATTGTAATTAACTGGCGGCGTGAGTGCGGTTTCGCGGTAGTATGCAGCCTTATATAATAATACTTACCTACTTTTATTGTCAGCCTTAATTGTTGTTCTAAGCATTATCTTGTGATTAGTTGGATTAGATGCATAATATGTCGTTTGTTCATTTAATAATGGCATCATCCGCCTGATAGCGTGGCGTTTGACGAGACTGTTCTTGGTGGTGCTATTAGTGGTTTTCATAATATCGTGTTATTTCATATCATTATCTTCTTTTCTTATTCTAAGGATAACCGTTGATTGTTACAATAATTCATCATGTTGGCATGACATTCTAATCTAATTTCATTTTGTTTTGCTTATTACAGATACAGCATTTGGTGAACCAACTGTTTAACTCCACAGCAATTAAGGATGCTACTTCAAGCACCGACTCGGGGATTCAGTTGGGATCGGAAAGTTTGTCTTCTTGCGACACCCCAATAGGGGACAGTACAACGGACACCGGAGACAGTGATTGCGAGAATGAAGGGGATGCCTCAAACAGCGCAAGAAAGGTAATTAATAAGAAATGTTTTAAATTTAAATTTTACTCAATTTTTGCACTAAAAGTCTTCGTCTTACTATTAGTCTATAATCTATTTTTGATTCATCATCGTCGTATCAACGCCAACACCTGGTATATTACTAATTAATTTTAAAAAACTTAAAAATGAAGGTGTGTGTGTCGAAATACTCCCCTGATAGAAACTCTCTCATAACAATGGGATTACATATTATGAACATATACAAAACGAAATTGCTTTACAAAATAATTGCATTATTATTACATCGCAGCAAACTTGTCGTGGATTTTGAAACGTTTAAGTTCACACTCATGTTTTTATGGTTATGAAAATGAGGTGCGACAGAAGAAAACAGAGATTTTTTTCGATGGCAACAATTATTTTCCCATCATTATAATAACCATCACTATAAATTATCTTTTTTGCTACTACTATTCGACTTCGACTCTGCTAGTCTTCTATCTGACTGTCTGTAAACTGTCATCGTCATTAAAATATCATCTTCAGAAAAATTTCGAAGAAGACAGGAGAGGAAAGGTAGGGTCATTACAGAACATAACATAAACAAATAAGCATCAATATTGGTGGCACACAACATTAGTGATCTGTGAGCGTCGTACGTAGTAATTACATATGTAAGGCTATTTTATAATCGGAAGTTGACAAAGACAAGCAATTATCTTTGTCAAAAAGATAATTTTTAAAAATTCTGAATCTAAACTGTAAAAATAGAGAAAATTGAGTTTTGAGGTGGAAATATTTTATTAGCTTTCAGTCGTAAGCTTATTCCTCCACTGTCTTGTTACAATGCAATGCAATTCAAGCACAAATAATGACATGACAGATGAAACAAACAATTCTGATTATAAAGATTTTATTTTATTTACTTACCATACAATTTTTACTGTGTTTATTTATGTTCCTTCATATTTTATAACGAAGAAGTTATTTTTGCACCTCTCTTTCTCTCTCTCTCCCTTACTATAAAATTGAGAAAATTACCATTAAGTATTTTGTAATTATCACCAGTTGGATCATCGTCGTATAATTTCTTGTGTGTTAGTTATACGCAACGGTATGTATGCAGGTCGTATTTTTATTTATAAAAAAGTTATTATGTGACTTTCTTGTAGTTTTTCATACTTAAGTACTTAATGAATGAATTACGACGACAAAAGTATCTGCGTTGTTTTGTTGCTCTTCAAGCATTGAGAATCCTTCACAAGCAAATGACTCTTTTCATATTTTTTAAATCATAATTGACATTGTTATATTTTTCCGTTCTTCATTTCATGTAAAAGGAAGTTTCAAATATAATTTTTTCCATCCTGACATAAAAATGGTACAGACACAGTTCTTTCTGGTGCGCTGCCTGCTCTTCTGTGCATAATGAATGATGTTATTTAGTAGTAAAGCTCAGTAAAGGTTTATAATACGACTTTATCATGTCTGTGAAATCTTCTGCCGAAGAATAAAGTTGTTTGCTGTTGTTGTTGTGGCGGTGATGGTTGTGGTGGTGGTGCAAACGGCAATGTTTGTCATCATCGCATCGTTCCCTTTACCTTTGTGCTTTTTCGCTGTTGTTTCTTTTGTTGTGAAGAAGAAAAAGAAGAATACTCAAAGAAAAACTGCATAATATTAATGGCAAAGTTGTTGTTGTTGATGATGACAGAAAACTGATTACATCAACTGAAAATGAAATACTTGCAGGAAAACCGTATAAATCTCTGTGTAAACTGAGCAAATTTACGTTTTATGAAACATAATGTGAATGATATAAATAGGTAGTTGAAAAAATAATCATCATCAGAGAGCTGCGTTTCTATATGAGTGAAGAAAGAAACCAATGTATGTGTCTAAACAGTTTAAAATTAAATACGACACGTAGAAAAGCAGTATTCAAACCAGAACTTTTTTCTCGCGACATTTTTAAATATTATTTATTAACGGTGCAGTGGCGGCGGTGGTGGTGTGGAGATGTCAGTCAAGTCCGTTTTTTGTCACAGTAGTGGCGCAGCAGCGGTGCAGTTGCTGTGAAAGAAAAAACACGAGATCAGAAATTCAATGCAGAATGCAGCAAATGAAAAAAATGTCGTCGGGCAATTGCAATCATCAAAAGTGCATTTCATTGCGAAAAGGTTTTTCAGAAAGGGTTGTTGAAGCATCATCATCGTCTTCTAATACGTTACTGAAAAAGCACAAAGAAAGATGCTTACGTTGTAGTTGTAGCAGCCCCAGCAATAAAAAATTGAATTCGAATATTGATTATGGATTTAGCAGGGCATATTTTATGGTATAGTTCAGTGTGTATATATTATTTTGGTGTGTAAGTATGATTGAAGCTCGATTGTTTGTTTTTTATTAATTTGGATTTGGAATGTTTTGTTTACTCTAGGTTGTCGAGGCTCGGAAGGGATACGTTCGTCGGGTGTCAAGCGTCCGTGTCCAAGAACTGGGAGAGTCCCTGCATAGACTTATACAAAGTAGTAAGATCGTTCACAACCTTGATCCCCTTTTTGAGTGCTTATTAGTTGTTGGACTGGACAGGGATCCTTCAAACGGAATATATCATCCCTATATTAGAGAAAAGTTTCCTCGAGATGTAAGTCCGACTTACTTTTATAATTCTTTTACTGTTTAAGTATTTTTACAACTCAAAGTAAAACTAATTCTGATTCTCCCGTTTAAAGGCTAAACTTGCCGAAGGAGTGGAACAGTTTTGCTTCCCAGACTCTCTGGAGTGGCCTTGTCACGAAGGGAGCACAGCCCAGTTTTATACGCTAGCTATTACGGATCAGCGAGGAGGAAGGAAATATGGTTGCTGCTTCCGGATTCTTCCTGAAGGAGCTAATTTTTGTATTCCGATAACCTATTGTATAATTAGTTCGCATCGTGCCATTGGATTTTATCGTGAGGTAAGTGAATAGTTTCTGAGCGTTTCATAGTTTCATATTTTGTATTTTTTGTATTATTTTATCTACAGTTTCAATGAATAAACATTTTCTTTGTAATAATTTGCAGATTTTGAAGGAAATCACAGCGTGTCATGGACACAGTGAATATCAGAGACGCCATTTCCTTCAAGAATTATACAAAAAATCATTCCCCTCGCCTGGAAGCAGCATTTCCGTAACAGAGCCAACCTTAGAAGAAACGTACGTTTCCAATGAGCACGTTGGATACGGGAGTTTGACTGGATCCCCTACAAAAACAGTGACCATTCGAAGGCGAGCTGATCACCGTCTAGACGAAGGAGATTTGGTTACGCTAGTATCAACCGTGGATCTCTCCATCGTTATTAAAGTGTTTGGGTCTCTTCTCCTCGAAAGGAAAGTCGTCTTGCTTAGCAGAGCGTTGAGGTACGTGTAAAATAAATGTCGTTTACTTTTACATCAAAGATTGATTATCTTTTATGAAATGTTGTAAAATAAATGTGTAATTCAATCGCTTATTTTTATTGCAGTACGTTATCCCTATGCATTGAAGCATTGGAATCGCTCTTGTATCCTTTTACTTGGCAACACACGTTTGTTCCCATATTGCCCCTGGATATGACAGACGTTATTGACGCCCCAGCACCATTCCTTATTGGTGTGCTTAGAAGCTCCAGAAATGCTTGGGACAAAACCTTGGATGATGTAAGTCTTAATGTTAAAATTTCGTAGATGCTAATTACCTACTTTAAACGTCAATTGCATTTGAAAGTGATTTTCTGGATTTCAAGGGAATCGTGGTGGACCTTGACGTTGAAAATGGGAAAATCATCAGCTGCGTTGGGGATGAAGGAACGATTCTCCCTAAAAGAATACATCGAAAGCTTCGAAACGCCCTTTCACAGCTTGTAATAGACTTGGCAGATCAGAAGGAGTCAACCAAAAACGTTTTGATTAGTGAATGCTTCATTAGAATGTTTGTCGAGACACTTGGTCATTATTCCAATCATTTTGTATCGAAAGCAGATGGAACTCGTGCATTCGAGGTAAAAAATATTTGAAAATAATTCTAAACTGTTAAGTTTTAACTAACATTTTAAAGAGTTGAGCTGATTGAGACGTACAAAATCTAATTGTGACGAATGTATGTTTGAATTTTTAGAGAGAATCATTTGTCAAATCATCTGAATCCAAAGCAACCCAAAATTTCTTGGAGTGGTTTTCGGAAACTTCTATGTTTAATGAGTTTATTGAACCAAAGCTAAAAAATCCCACCCAGCATGGTAAGCATATTATATAAAAAGAAAATCTAAAAATGTTAATGTCGAACCACAACTTTAATTTAGTATTAAATTAAAACTATTGTTGTATTATATAATTTACAGGGTTATTTGAGCAACGAGTAATGGAACAAATTGAGAGTGGCCCAATAGTAC
>JAHZNJ010003125.1:0-27541 GCA_027744475.1 Lepidocyrtus cf. sotoi NNG-2020 | reverse complement strand
CTTTATCTTAAATTTTTTTTAAAACCTAATTCCATCATCCTTGAATTTTTCATTGTTTGAGGAAAAGGAGAGGTATCTGCAGAAGTATCTTACAAGGAAGGATACTGCTATTACTACACGCTAGTCCGCTTCTTCATTTTTTGCAGAAGAGAAATGCAGGCTTTTGTTCCAAGAAAAGGGAGAAAGAAAAGAGCACAGTGCAATCAAAAATTGGAGCTGGATTTTAACACCTTTTTCCTGTCATTACGTGCGAAAAAAATTTTGATGATGATGATGATCTAAAAGGAAAGCTGTAAAACGGAAACATAAAAATGAACTTTCCCCCAGTTACCCTAATAGTTCACTTAATAATCCTTTTCCTGTTTCTAATGGTCACTTGCCGTAAGGTGAAAATGCTTTGGTGATAATGGTGGTGAGGAAAAAAACTGAAAGGAAGTAGCATAGCAGCAGCAGCAGCCTAGCAGTAAAAGATGATGCATCAGCTGTTTTCTTTGCTGCTTTTGATTCTCCTTTTTCAGATTTAATATCATCATCACCATCACCACCATCATCATCTTTTTTTTTCCCCTTTCTTTCTTTCCTTTCTTCTTCTCTTCTCACTCGTCCTTACAATTACCTTGATCACTTTCCTTCTACTTAAATCTCAACCTTTCTTACACACTCACTCACTCCCACGGAGGAAGGATGAAATGGTAAAGGGTGGTGGCTCCCACCACCATCATCACCAACTCCAAGCATATGCTTTAGATTTTCCCATTTATACACTCCTGGTCCAAATGCCGATATAGGCATACTATTATTATAAGTAAAAAGTAAAAAAGATACGGCCACTGCCAAACTTTAGAATAGAAAAAAGGAAAAGTATCTATATAGGCTTATAGATAAAAAATAGGAGTAGTGGTCGGAAGAAAAATGTTTAAAGAACAAAAAAATCCCTGGAAGCTAAGCAAGCTAAGCAGTCCTTTCTTCAAGTCTTTTTAATCGTAAGATTTATGGAAGGAACGGTACCGTTTGTTCTCCGTCGTCGAAGCACTAACGGTTAAAACCTTAATGTAATAGCGTATAGTACTCTTGTGGCACTATTTACACTTTTTTTTTAAAAAAGAAAGGGTTCACTGACAATATAATCTTTGCCGTGATTCCGTAATGATCATCGTCATCGTCGATATGCTATGGCAGACTGCTTGACTCCTTAGCTTGCACAACGCAAGTAGTAGCGCTGTTGATGATCAACGTTTGAGATGAAGATTTTTTTTCATTACATTAAATTTTTACTTGAAATTTTCTTTTACGGGAAGAAAGACATTCTCTCACTTCTCTCCCTGTCCATCCGGAAATAGGGTTTGAAGGAAGAAGCAAAAGTAGCAGATGATCATGTGTTAGAGCAGTATCATGTTTGTCAATGAAACAAAGAATAAATGTGAGGTGTGGGTCATCATCACATAATATACGTTTATCTTTCCTCCATCTCTCTCTCTCTCGCTCTCGCCCTCTCTCATCGAGAGAGGTAATATAGGAAAAAGAGTAATCAGTGAAGAACAATATTATTTCCATTGAAATTGCGTTCACTTGTTATTTTATTCGTGAAGGGGGCATTGAATGGAAGTGATTGCATGCTTAGGAGCCACTTATGTACTAATCTAATGTGATCGTTTCTTTCTTTCTCTCTCTCTCTTTCTCCACTTATTGTATTCCCTCGTTTTTTTTCTTTCTTTCTGTCTTGCTCCCCTTCCCATTTCTGGGAAAGAGGAGTTTCCTCTTGGACATTCCAATAATGCAGCTGGGTGCGATTATTTTCCTGATTCAATATAAGAAGGGATAACTGCTACAGAATGTATATCTGATGGATACCAGAAAAGTGTGTAAATGCATGTTTGTAATGGTCCCTTCTCTCCCTCCCTCTTCACTCTCATTTAACTGTCACACATTCAATCTACGTTATACATCAGCATTGCAATAGGAATAGTTATCTTTCAATGATACTGTCATGGTCCTCCTGAATTCTTTCTTTGTTGCTCTTGCTACCAACTATAATTAATCTTATGAACTAATAAGTTTTCTATAAAAAGCATTTTCAACAAAACGCTGTTAATGTCAAGTCAGTATCAGTATGGGTATAGATATGTCTTCTATCTGTACTAAAGACCAGAGCTATATTTATGTTCTTTTTTATGTTTCGTAAGTAAATTGATGAAAAGTCACCCCTACGCTGCTGCACTACTAGAATTGTGAAGAGCATTTTGTGTCAAGGGGCAGTGTGAAAAATAATGAAATGATTTTAGAGTTTATAACCATCATAAAATTTCTTCCCTTTCATTTTTATTTTCTTATAAAGCTGTTTATTACTTATTTTACATTAGATTTCGCGTCCGTGCAGTGTGACAGTACGTAAGACATTTTATTATGTGGTAGGTATCTGTATTTTGCTGTACACGTGTACTATTTAAGGTAAACTGATGTTACTAGTCAGTTCTTCTTCCGTTTATAAAAACTTTTTATGGATCCGTCTACTTCCTCATCTTGACTTCGTGCATGATACATAAATGCAATAATAATAGTAATAATAAAAGACGGCGAGACGTACATTGCTCTAAGCAATTTGGGTGCATTGTATTGTAATGACGGCGCGGCGGTTGTATAGGTGGATAAGTAATAAGGTAATGTAAGGAAAAGAAGTTTTGTAAGAAAAACCGAAAAAAAGTTTTTAAGCTGGTATTTCGCTTTTTTTAACCGGCTTTCTTCCTAAAAAGTTCTTCCCGTGTTCGTATTCGACTCCAAAAAGAAATGATTTTCTTGTCTGCAATTTGAATAACTTCGTTTGTTCCTCAACTATCAACTACTATCTTGTAGAATATACGGATGTATGCGTAGTAGGAGTTAGCTATCCAACTTTGCTGAATTATAAAGGAATTATTATAATAAATAAATACATTTCCAAATATGAGTTGACTTAATGGAAAGAGTGAATTAACAATGATGATTCTGCAACGAAGTACATTTTATTTTCCATCAACAGCCAACCGGAATTTGGCTTATATCCAAACAAAAAACGAATATACGCTAATCGAATATTCCGCCTTAGCCAAAGATAATAGTAAAGTAAAAGTGAAAAGCAGAAAAATTGTATAGTCGGAAAATAAGGAGCTGAGATGTGCTATGTCTTTCCCGTATATTATTATTTTCCAAAATATGTGCACATTTTATCACTCTGCCGCCGCTGCTGCTGCTTCGCGCGACTTCAGAAACTGCATTCTCTCTCTCTCTCCCTCTTTCTCGCTAACCAAACAACGTTATCCAATTATCCGCACAGTAACGCAGTAATTTCCTCGTCAAATCTGTCTTCTTTTACCTTGAGCGACTAACAAAGAGAGAAATCAAAAACGATTTTTTTATTGAATGAGAATCAGAGCATTAATACGATATTAAGATATACGATATAGCATTAAGTCTCTGGTGCGGTAAAACGAAATATTTTTGGTTAAATCTAAACGTGCATAAGCTACACGGTTGCATTTTACGTTATTAAAAAAATCTCTCCGGATGTACAAGCGTTTGTATACGATTGTCTCTATTAACAATTTAGTGAAAGTCAAGTCAAGTCAAACATTTAGCTGTGCACATATCATCATACAAAGACACTTACAAAAATTGAGCGTATAAAAATGCTTATACCCATAAAAGGAATAACTGGGTTGGGTAGCAAATATGCCATGAAATGGTGAAAGAAAATTTGTGTAATTGAGTGGGAAGGATGCATAAAGTTTCAGCACGGTTTTATTTATGCTGAGAGAAAAGAAGATTCTCATTTCCGTTCTTCATGTAGAAGCACTACCGTACACAAACTGGAGAAAAAAATTCATATACGTTTAACTTGTATTTCCATAAAAAATGTATTTATGGTTTCTTACATTTTTTTATTTTATAGGTAGAGCGCAAGCCGTTCATTCTACCTCCATTACGTCTGGTACTACAACAACAGCCACTTCTACTCCGTCTACGGCTGCTACTACTACTACAATTCCATCATGTATCTAAGAGGAAAGGGCTCAACCAATTCGGGGGCGATGATGATGGATGAGCGTCAGAGAAAGATTTCCCAAGGCTTTTTCATCATCCTCTTCACTCTCTGTTGGAATGTCTCGGTGGAAGCCAGCTTGGGTAAGTGGGGAACAAACCTTTAGTTTCCTTTTTTCTATTTTTTTTCAGATATATATACCTCGTCAAACAGAACAATAGGGAAAGAAAGAGGGTTGCATCGCATTCCAAAATAAATACAACAACAAAACGAAAATTTAAACTACATACTAGTTCCTTTTTCTGTCAATGTAAAGAACTGTAAGTAAGGTATATGATAAGGCAGTTTTAACAAATTTTAGAGAAGAACAGAATAGAATGCATAGTGAATTTTATAAGTAAGTAGGTACCTTTTAGTTTCTCTTTCCCTTTGTATAGCAATCTTGAACCGAGTAAAAACAAAACACAACAGAGTTTAGAAGAGAAGAAGAAGGAGAAGGAGAAAAAAAATAACAGAGTAGAAAGAAAAAGGTTTGCTTTGAGCCGTTTCCTTTTCCCTTGTTCCACTTCTATCCATGTGTTTTATTGCGTTGCAGTAGTAGTAGTAGAAGTAGCGAATCCACATTCACCCAAAAGGAAAGAGCAACAAGGAAATATTATCACTGTCACTTTGAGTTCTTAGCGCAAAAAGTCTCTGTTCTTTTTTCCTCCTTGTTGTTTCTACTACTTTCTTCTCCTTCAAAATATTGTGTAAAACTGTAATTTCCAAGATAAAAGCTTAGGACAGCAAAAAACATTGAAGAAACCAAAAAAGGAAAAACTGCTTCGTCGACCATCTTTTTCTACATTTCTCTCTCTCTCTCTCTCTTTCTTCCATTCTTGCTCTCTCGCTTTTTGTCTTGTTGTGTATTATTATGATTATTATTTTTTTGTTTCTGCTTCGTTTAATAATATTTGTTGTTACTGTTATTGTCGGCTTTACTTTATATAAATAGGATAGTTTTTTCGGCATTTAAAGAAACAGTTAGTCATGTGCGGTAACGCATGGAATCGTCATCATCATCACAAACAGCAACAACAACAACAACAGCAGCAGCAACTATACGTCGTCATCATCTTTACTACTGGCCTGTCCGTTTTCTAAATATATGACCAAATGATGACGATGATGACCTTTGCTTGTTTTAGTTTTTGTTTTTTCCTTCCTCTAAAAATATTATACATCTTTCTTCATCCTCGACAAGGGAAATCTGAAGTACTGAGCTACGTTTAATGTTTAAAAGAGCTGGATGAACATGGTCAATTTTTTTTATTTTCAGAAAAATATATCGCCAGTCTAGTCTAGTCTATTCCTCCATGGCTGTTGTTCCTCCGTAATTCCTTCTGTCCTCCTGTGTTGCTGTCCACTTCGTATGAAATATTATTACAGCCGCTGCTGCCTTCCTAAAAAATATTTTTTGTGTGTGCATTTCCTGTTGGTAGGGGCTTAGTGTTTAAAGTTGATATTAAGCATTAAAATGGTATTAAGCATTTGAATTTGTAAAACGAATTCTCTGCCTCTGTCTCTCTCTGCGGACACTTATGCTGTTTCGCCATTCCTGTATCTTTGTACCCATCTACGTACGTATTCTTGAGCTTTTGTCATGCATCATCATTCTGTGTTGACTTCTTTTCCAACGGAAGTCAGGAAAACCTTTACAAGCAAGCAAAAAAGAGAAAGAAAGAGAGAAAGACAACCGAAGAGGATAATTCAAGAGAAAAATCCAAGCCTCTTGAACCACTTAAAAATGTATGTGTCTGGGAGATTTAGTAGATGAAGCAGGGCAGGTACTACTACTACTTGCACAATATAATATCTGTATAGGTATTATAAGTATTTGAAAGGAAGTAGAGAGAGGAAGCCTCAGAATACATAGGATTTTTCTCAAGTCAATGAATCACCAGAGGAAGTGTAGGCACGTTAAGTACGTAGCTGCCACCACCTTCAACAGGAAAGTATGAATTGACGGGAGAAATGGAGGAGAGAGAGAGAGGCATTTGTAAGGCTTAAGTCACTTGTTCTTCCTATTCTTATTTTCCATTCCTTTTCATTACTTTATGCATGTCATTATCTCCCTTTTTGATGTCAACATGAAAGAGCCTAAGTCTAAGTCGTGCCTTTCTGACTGAGGAAACTAGTATAAAAGTAAGTATATTTATTGGTATGAATGGTTAGTTAGACTTCTCACTGCCTTCCTGCTTTTGACTTTCCACTTCTTGATGACGCATTACATTGCAGTTTCTCCACTGTAAATCTTCAAATCTCACAAACAGAAGATGAGATCCTCGTTTCGTTCCCCTCTCCAGTTTTTTTTCACAGGGAACTCAAATCCAAACTTACCAAAAAAAGGCAGCGGCAGCAGAAGCAATACCATTATACCACTCCCGCTTTTTCTCGTCTAGTTGTAGTAATAGTAGAAGCAGCCATTTTAACGCAATTCTAAAGCCATTTCTTGTCTCCCAAGTCCACGGTGGAAGAAGAAAAAAATATTAAAGCATCACCACCGTTTTTCTTCTTCTCATATCTTCTACTTATCACAAAAATGCGCATTAATTTCTTAGTGCCCCTTTCTTTCTCAAGTCATTTTCCTTTTTTTTCTCTCTCTCTCTCTCAACTGAGTAAGCAGGAAAAGACTGATGACTACTCAACTGGAGAAAAACGGGCGGCTCACTCGAAGTTTTAGAACTGGTTAGTGAGCCTTACTACTACTACTACTACTATTCGTACTGACTGCTGACTACTTTGCTCTACAAGCATACATTTATAATAGACTGCTTCACTTCACGCGCGGGGAGCAGCAAAAGGAAGACCATTCAGCAGTTCACATGCCATACTGGTTTTAACTCTTCTTTCTCGCCATTATATTTCTTGAATCCGAAAAGAGAATGGATGGAATTATCACTTCTAGCCATCGCTTTTCTTTTATTACTTAAGAAAAAGAGAAAAATTTATGCAAACATATGTAGGTATGCATATCATCGGAAATGTAGATGAAGCTTTAAAAATGCAATGGGCCGAATTTCGTTGTTGCTTGCAGCTAAAAAAAGAAGGTGTTTTGGATTGGCTATAGTATGGCTGGCCTTCTCTCTTTTCTTCCTCCTGCCTAACTGAATGAATTCCATATAACTACTGCATAGTTTATGTAATGGTGTGATTACCTCTACTACAACAGTCTACTATAAACAGTCAGTAGCCAACAGACAGAGCACAACCACCACCACCACCCTTGCGTTGAATATTATAAAAATGTGTAAGTAAGGTTTATGTATACCAAATTTGAAATGATATGCATCATCTCTCGTAAGTCTATGGATGAATCGAGGATAAACATTTAAAAGGAAAGAGGAAGAGGCAGCAACATACATACCACCACCATAAACATGATAAATAGGCAATTAAATGCTACTTTACTCCTAACTACCCAGTTCAACTCTGTTAACCAACTCTTTTTCTCCTCTTTTCCTCTCTACACGATCAGAAAAACGAAAGAGAATAAAAGACAAGGAAGTTGCTAGAAAAAAAGAAAAGGAGAGAAAGAAGAAGAAGAAGAATAAGACGAAGAAAGCTGGAACTCATGTGTGTGTGTGTACATTAAACATTTGTGTGATGATAAAAAGAAAAGCAAAGTTGAAAATAGAATGTACTCGTAAGGAACACAGCCTTAGCAATAATGCAGTAAATAGCATAGAACTAAGGAGAAAGCGACACAGGAAAACGAAAGATTTTTTTTTCCTTTGGCTAAGTATTACTATATCTATAACTACCCTATGTAAGGAAACTCGTAGGCTTTTACCAGGAAATGTTGTGCAGTAAAAGATAGTTTTTTTGTTTTCTTTTTGAGCAAGGATATCCAAGAAGATCGCACTACATATTTAACTAAAGCTGGGCCACGTTTTCTCATTCTTTAAAAATTGATACGGCTATCCAGCAAGTGAAGAAAAGGGAGTATGAGCAAAGGGACGGGAAGAAAGAAAACAGTTTGTTTGTATAAGAAACAAAATCTGAAAATATGTTTTTTCTGTAGAAGATGAAAGAGAGAAGAAGAAGAATTATATTATTGCGAAAATGCTGTGAAATCCTTCACAAGATGTTTTGCAAATTACAAAAGAGTTGTTTTCCCACTTTCACTAATAAAACTGTTGTTGTTGTTGTTGTTGAAGTAGAAAAACATTGCTCTCTTATGCTATACCATTTGTCGGTAGGTCAAATGTCAACAGAAAAACGTAATAGTGGGACAGCAGCAGCATCACAGATTTAAAAAGTAAAAAAGGGAAAAGGATTGGAAGAATATCTCAACAGTGATACTAATACTAATAATCATCAGCAGTATTATTCGACGACGGTATTATTATATTAACCGAGAAGTGAATTTCGACTCATCCAATCTAATAGTAAGATAAAAAAGGAATAAGAAGAAGCACGTTGTCCCAGCTGTTTAGCAAGCCAAGGGTAGCCATAAGGTGACACAAGGACCAAGGCAAACTATTGAAAAGAAAAATAAAGTTTGTAGAAGAAAAAGTAAAATAGAGAAACTTGGCACACGGAAAGGTAGTGAAGAATAAAAGAGAGGGAAAGAGCGAGAAAAAAAGAAACGTTTTCACTCTTTTCCATCTCTCCAACAACATAACAGCGGCAGCAGCAATAACAACACACACACGAATCTTGTTTGTCTTTTACATTTTTTAAGTGGAGGAGAACACAAAAGCATAACAAGAAATTGCAAAGAAGAGTGTTGGCAAAGATAGAGCATAATAATAGAAGATTTGCAGTTTGTTCGTATATAAAAAGGGCAGTAACAACATCAAGTTGGAGTGGGAAGAAGTTAGTTCATATAGTTGTTGTAGATGTAGCTCAGCTTTACACACGAAAAAATTCTAAATACAGAAGAATACAGATGTACGTCTTCATTCTTTCATCTGTGGTAGTGGATGGGAGGAAAGCAAAAGCTGGAAAGAATTGAAGAGAAAAGGTATGTGCTGTTAACTAAATGTACAAGGGAAAGTCTTTTTAGAAGAAGAAGAAGTACAACGACCTCTTTACTTTATTCTTCTTTCTTTCGTTTTGCCACTTTCCATTACGAACGAAGAGTCAGCATAGCATCATCAGCATTAGCATCAGCTCTGAGAAAAAAAATAAGGTGACAAAAATCCTTCTATTCCAATTTTCTCACATCTGCAATCTAGTCATTTGGGAAAGCTGTGTATTTTTGTAATGGAACTGATGGTGGTGGTGGTGCTGTGCTAGATAGAAATGATACAGAAAACTTTTTCCGCCAAATGGAATTTTTCATGAAAGAGAGAGAGAGGACAATATGTCCTTTCTTGTTCTCCATTCTCCAGAAAAAGATTATTATTCAAATTAATACGTCGTTCGTTTCACAAACCCCGCGAAAATCTTTCAATAACAATATGTACTGGGAGAGTAGTGTGGGGAACCATACAAAATTTTAGGTCAAAAATTATCATTTCCGTCAGGATGAGGATGATGATAAAATTAGACACAGATGCTGCTACTACTGCTGTTGCTACCGCTGATGTTTCTGCAGACAAACACGTTTAATAAAGTCTTGGAGGACAGACGTACTTATACCTCATTCACTAATTTTGCAAGCCATCCTGGTAATTAACGCCTGAATAGAGATAAACTTCCTCACTGCATTACTTTCACAGGGAAGGAATCCCTTCTTTCAAAATAAATGCCATATGGAGAGTGAAGGATTTAAAACTACTTACGTAGTACGTACGTGGCAATCAAGGAAAATGTTTCAAGCTGTACATAATATAGTACATACGTAAGATATTGTAGAAGAACACAATTTTCCTCTTACGTAACACAAATAACCTTTCTCCAAGAGAGAGAGAGAGAGAGAGAGAGAGTGAAAAAGGAAGAAATGAAAATATCAAGACAATTTACATTGAGAAAAATTATGTGCTCTTCTCACCGCCATCAACATCATCATCATCATCACCGCCGTCTGCTTGGTAATTTTATTTGAGTTTTGATAATAATCGCCATCACAGTCCGTCCTCACAAGTTATAAATGGTACTGACAACAAAATATTGGGAGCGAGCGTATAACGTGGAGCAATTCCAACTCATCGCACATCATCATCACCAACAGCCATACAATGCAATGCATGATGTGCGGGATGAGGAAGAAAATGGTTAATAATGAAAAATAATGAAGAAAACTAAAGAGAAAATGAGGATGACAACTACAAATGAAGACTAATTTTGTTTGGCAAAGTCGAGTCACAACGCGCCGCAGTAATAACAATGAAAAATATAATGTAAACATTTTAATATATAATGGACTGGGATTTCTATACGTTACGTACGTAACAGTAGCATACAGAAACTTTTCTTTTATATATTTGTAAACCCTTTTCTATACTTCCACTATTATCATAGATAGCAGCAGCAGCAGCAGCATCAGAGTCACACAAAAGGATCCTAAAATTAGTAGAGCCGTATACATAAAAATTATATCTTCCATTAAAATGCCCAGCACAGTTGGCATTTACATCATTTGTTAGAGAGAAAAATATTAAAACAAAAGGATTCCAATGAAGACAGCTTGATAATCAAAATATTTAAATTAAGTACTTAAAGGTTAATAAAAGTACATATAGAAAGGTATCATTAGGAAAAACTTTTAAAAGAAAAGTTGTTCGGTTGGTTCGTTTTACTTTACGTAAATGCCCATTATAGCTCATATGTGTGCCTCACATATTATACTATTACATATACAAATGTAAAATAGCGCTTATAAATCTATAAAAGGTAGTACTAGTGCAGTGCCAACCACAAAGCACAAGGCTACGATGATGATGATGATGATCCAACTTATGCAAACTAAAACAATCTAACTAGTTTAAGAAAAAAGCAGAGGAGTACTACAACGTAATTTGTAAAAGTGCAAAATGAACTTTCGAAGTCTGAAAAAGAGAGTTTGTTGGAGGGAGAGAGAGAAAGAAAGAAAAAAGAGAGAGGGGAAAAGATTTATTGTTTAGGATCCCTGCAAACCTAACCCGCCACGACATCAAGCATAGCAGAAGCTAAGGTAATGCAAAGCAAAAGAAGAAGAAAAGCCCAAAATCCAGAAGAACAAACCTGAGTGGGAGTTGGTGGGTTCGAACGAAGAGTAAAAAACTTTTTTCTGTCTTTCTCTCTCTCTCCGGTTTTCGCAGCCGTTGAAAAAGAAATTTCTACCCCACTGTTTAAGCGGTATGAACGTTGTTAAATTGTCATGTTGCCCTGGTTTTAAAACTAAAATAGTCTCATAAATTGTTTAAATTGTAGAAGGAAACAAATTCAGGGTAGAATATGGAAAAACTGCAACATTGAAAATTTTTACTTATTCCTCGTGGTTAAAACAGTGAACTACACGTACAAATAAACTTACTTTACCAAACTCAACAATGTACACCACCAAAACACACAGCGGAATCTATCTTCAAAAAATAAATTCAGCAGCGTAATATTACGCAAGACACAGAAACATCAGAATACTATATCATATTATGCTACCTAATATTCTTTATTCTGTCTGGCTGTGGTTCTCTGCCATAAAATTTAGCTTGAAAGACAAAATAGTTGCTCAATTATTAAAAGGGTTTACGTACAAGAATAACTTGCCCGCTTTATTCATACTCCTCTCTCTCATATGAGTTTGAATTTGAGTTAAATCAAATTGAGTTGTAAAAGATACCTGAACTTGTTTGGAGTAATTTAATACTAAAAACATGCAACAACTCGAGATTTATCTGAAAAAAGTGACCAATTCAATTCGATAGTAAGTGTAACATTTATAGAATTTACGGAAGAAAAATGTAACGAGGGAAATTTAATTCGAAAACCTTATCAACTGTGTCTAGTTGCATTTGACGAAAAACCCTTCAAGAAAATCACTTCAGTAACAACTTTTTGCTTTGCCTTATATTCATAGATAAACTTTTTTAGTCGTTTGCTGTCAGAATATTTAGTTTTGCAAATTGCGTAAGAAGATACCGTTGAAATTGGTTTTGTAAAGCTTTCTATTACTTTCGTAAGTGTGCCAATAAGTACAATGTAATAAAACATCAAACTGGAATGAAATATTATATCTTCGATATTTGTGCTTGTATTATTGATAGTGTCTTGCGATGCACCCTTGAGCAATTAACTTTATTCAAGTATGTGAACAGATTCCCAAGGACTTTTCTTTTTATCCTGCAGCAATTCCCACTTCTTTCTCCTTTTCGATTATTTTGAATGTAAGTCCTTAGGCTGTTTAATTTTTTTTATTTATATGAAAAGATTTGAAACTTTTCTAAATAAAAAGATCCATTTTTTCTTCACATTTAATAATAAAGTCTATTGATAAGCAGATTAAGAATATATGTAACAGATCATTAGCAAATTTAATTAATTTTATCATTTGGCAAAAATCACAGTTCGTTTATTTTTCTTTTTACTTGTTTGCTAGTTTCGCATGAGTTTTACTTGAATTGATTAAAATAGATCTTGCAGGCATAATTTCTGAAATGTTACGGACTCCTCCTTTTTTATTTAATTTTGTTTTTATTTCTAA
This sequence comes from Lepidocyrtus cf. sotoi NNG-2020, assembly GCA_027744475.1. NCBI lineage: Eukaryota > Metazoa > Arthropoda > Collembola > Entomobryomorpha > Entomobryidae > Lepidocyrtus > Lepidocyrtus cf. sotoi NNG-2020. The sequence goes on along the minus strand of JAHZNJ010003125.1, from coordinate 14,915 downwards.
GTGCATGCATGCCGCGCGTGTGGTAGTGGTGGTGGTGATGATGATACGTTATCATAAAGGGACACATATTATTACTTTAAAAGCTTCCTTGTTTGGTATAATAAACTATGTCAAAATATGAAATGAAATAGATTCATTGGAAGTGTCAACAAGCGAGACGCTCTCACTCCACGCTTGTTTACTGCCTTGCTTTACATCCGATGACTGACTCAAATGCTGAGCAATACATAACTTTAACTCTCTCTCTCTCCCTCTTTTTCTTCCTGAGTGCTTAAACGTTTAGTAAATGCAGGAGGGCGACAAAGAAACATTTCCCACACACACACACTTGTGGACGAAACCGAAACATGTAAACAGAAATCAGAAAAATGAATCGTGGGGAAAATGTTGCTAATGGAAAACGCGACAACGGGCAATATAATATTTTTTCCTTTAATACTACAATACTGTTGGTTGGTGGCGGTGATATGATGGTTTTTCTTTTTCTTCTGCTTTCTCTCTCTCTCTCTCTCTCTCTCTCTCTCTCTCTCTCTGTCTTTGAATGTTTTAAGCTTGGGGTTTGGAGAAATTGGATAGGAGGAAGTCTAAAAGCCAACAGCGATGAGTTCATGGATGCATGCATGTACGCTCGTTTCATTTTCAGCTGATGAAATGATTTTGTTCATCGTGTTTGCCTCGAGCATTGAAACCGATTTAAAAAATGTATAGATTTAAGTCAACTGCTGCTGTTGCTGCTTTTACTAGTACTACATACATATAAAACAGAGTTGTTGAATTTATTTTTTTATTTTACATGGCTGCAAAAAGTACTCCGTGAGGCAAAACTTCTGTATGCACGTACACCACACACTACACTACACAGACAGAACAGAAATATTAGCGTGCTTTGTGACTACTTTATTTTGATGTATAACTGGATGATGATGATGATGATGATGATGAAGTCTATTTAGATTTAAGTCTCTGGAGAAGGGGAGAAGAGAAAGTTGGCTGAGCTCACTTCAGAAGAGGGAGGGAAAAAATGTAATCTCAGTTGCAAGTTTTTTTATTTTCATGATTCCTCTGTGTGATGACAACACACTCCATCTGAGAAGAAGTTTTACTCCTCGCCTTTCTTTCTCCTCTTCCCCATCCTCATAGTAAAACAGCAACACGACGACAACAACTACAACAGCAGCAACAAGAGCAGTCGATAATGATAAGTGAACCAAGACTCAATTTTTATATTGCTTGGAAAGGATTATGATGAATGCGCACCCATATCGCAACTTTACAGCGAAAACGTACATAAAATGTGATACGATTCTCTGTCGAGAAGTATTTAATATGATGATGATAGTGAAATAATAAAACGGAAAAGTTCCAACAGAGAAAGACATAAATATTATATTATTACTGAAGAGGAGGAGAAGGATGTGTGATGATAAGTAACCGATTGTAATTAAAGATTTCACAGTGTGATGAGTAAAGAGTATTCCACGTGGGCAATCATTTTTCCTCTCCGGTTGTTTTTTCTGACAATAAAAAAGGATGATGAATTACAATTTTTTTTCTCCTTTGGTTTGCCTGTCTTATCTCAACATTTCTGTTTACAATAAAAAAACTTTTCTTTCATTTCAAAATTCTTCGTAATAAATAAAATTGTTGTTTACTTATTATTACATTTCTGTAGAGAAACGTCGTCGTCATCACTGTTGCGCTGACTTAGTCGAATATTAATACTTCTGGAACTATTTTGATATTAGTTTGGTTTTTTGTTTGTTTTTTTTTCGCAATTTTTTGTAATATGTTTAGAAACTCTGAACGATACATGTTTTTATACATTGCACAAATTTTATTGTCGTGAAAGCATAAATCAGCAGAAAAATTGACTTGATGAAAACTGACTATATAGCTTTAGTTCCAAAAGAGTGAACCAGTAAATTCGAGATGAGTTTGCTGCCGACGACGTAGTCAGCAGCAAAGGGTAGGGAGCAAAGTCGACGACAATGTTCATCATGATGATGATGATGATAACAACAAAAAAATTTTCCTAGTAGTTCATCAAGCAGATTTAAGAATGGAACGAGGAAAAGGATCATTATGTTTGTTTTCTTGATGGTTATGGGAAAAAAGAAGTCTCATTTTCCTACCGAAAAAAAAGTTGGACAAGTTAGCGTAGGAAAAAGGAAAATATGCAATTGCAACTTTTTCCTTATTTTTGCCGCTGTTGTTGCTGCTGTCGTCATTTCCAAATTCATCTACAACAGACTTAAATGCATATAAGTTTTCTTTTAATATATTTAAGCCCTTATACATAAAAGGAATTTCTGTTGCCAATCCTTTCGGATACTGTTGATGACTATGTGCGTAGAATATTGGAAAATCATTTCCATTTCCTGCTGCTCCCATTTCTTTCATCCAACCATTCAGACAAGCAACTAATACGTTTCTTTACGAAAATAAAAACCAAAATTGTCTTTTCTCTCTCTCTCTCTTTTACTCTCCTTTTTAGTTTTTTCTTATTGAGAGTGCTGTGTGGAAGGAAGATGGAGAAACGCTGCTGTTGTAATATAAGAAGTCAAACATAGTAAAAAATCAAAGTTTTCTACTTCGTCTTGCTCGTTACAACGGTTCATGGACGATCCTCTCAAAAAGTTCAATATATTTTCATGGGTGATGTGTGTGCGAATTTTTTTCTTGACTGCTATCCACTAGACCATACCATCATTATTATTATACTAGATTGAAGAGTCCACATCCATGGTCCAGGCCAGAAAGTAGTATAAAAGTTTAGTTTTTTTCAGAGAGAGAGATGAGTATTATAAGTAATGACTATTCTTTACTTTTTTTCTCCTTTTTGTTGGTACTTTTACTTTTGTTGTGTTTGTAGTTCTTCTTTGTACACAGTTCCTGTCTCCACTCTAAATCCAGAACGTTAGTTATCGAGCAAAAGCAGATGAAGAAGAAGAAGAAGAGAAAAAAGAATGAGAAGGAAAAGAAGAACAGCGTTTCTCTTCTTCTATTTCATTTTAGCAAGTCTCCGTGAAGTAAAGAAATTACTTAAAAAGCAGAGTAAGAAGGAGAAAAAGAAGACGAAGAAGGCTACGATAGCTTTTTCCAGTCTTAAAATTTACAACGGGTCTGCCTGATATGTCTAAAAGTATTGCTTGGCTTGGCGAGCAAACAACAAGTGAACAAAGCGGAAGAAAAGAATGGAATCCTTGTTTATTTATTTATTTAAAAAGACTTATCAATAGGGCTCTGGTCGTGGTGCAATACCACTGTACGCTACAGTATACATTCTGGTGAAGGAAGGAGCATAGCATTTCATAATGATCTCCTCGCCCTTTCCTTACACAAATATGCCAGTTTCCCCCCAATATTGCAGATATTTTTCTCGTTCTTCTTCAAATGGGTTTTTGGTTTGTAGCAGTAGCCGCAGCTGTTTGGGTTTTCCTTTTTTCAAATCAATGACGGGAAAAACGAGAAGGAAGGAGAAGATTAATAATGAGAATTTCATTTAGTGTGGCAAAATTAGAGTTTTAAATCATACTTCCATACCTTCTCCCTTCAAATACATTTGCTGCTAGACTAGCATAAATTTTCCAGTGAAATATGTATTTTTTCCTATACTAAAAGTATAGGTATTTCAGGGAATAATTCCAGATTCGTGTCATTTGCATACAATACCATATTATTACGCTATATGGTATTTGTAGGGTTCTCGATGGATATGCATGTATTAATTCCAAATTCGTTTTCGAGAGTGGTGGTGCATCTATATATAACAATATAACAAAATATTATGAATGTATTTTAGAACAATAAAAAATAATAACATTATAAGTAAGGACTTGTTCATAAATATTTTTATAGTGCTATTGCACTTTAGCAGAATTTCATCTTTTAATAAAGTAGCATCCCTGATCTACGCAAATAAACTTTCAACATTTTTTTTCCTTTAAATAAAAGGAAAAGCCGTGGTAAATAAGTAGACACGAAGGAGCTCCATTTTGATCTTGATTCGTTTTCTTCTCCTTCTTCTAGTTTTCCTTTCAGTATGTTTCTATTTCATTTACTTTCTTTAGGTTTAGTGTAGAGAAAGAAGAAAAAACTGGTCATTTTGGATGTTGTAATCTTCTTCTGTTACTGCATGTTCTGTTTATACTAAAACAGCATTTCAAGAAAGCGTTATTATGCTAGTTTAGAAGCAAGTCATGTTGCTTCAGATAACCTCCAACAGCTTCTTGATGAACCACGTAAAATGGAAAGGACGGAAGAGAGTAGAAGTGGAGCAAGAAAATGTACGATGTACATATTTTTCCGCGTTTACGTGGAAAAGAGAAAGAAAGGGAGTGAATAAAAAAGTCGTTGTTTTTATTCAATGCTCTATACATACATAGCTTACTGCTGCTGCTGCTGGTAAAACTGCTTCTATAAAAGGAGACAGTGCACAATAAGAAAAAAAGAATAGAATGAGAGACGTGGCAGGGGGTACTAGCAAGTCCAATGGAAAGAGTACAACCATTTTGTCCACTATTATATTACTGATATTTTTCTACTTCCTCCTTCTTCCTCCCAAAAAAACTCTTTCCTTTCCTCTTTCTCTCTCTTTCTTTCCATCCTTTTCTAGCCAGCCGACCAAACACAAAGCGAAAACCTCAACGAAACGATAAAGTAACCTTTATTCTACTTCTATTTTTCTTCTTCTTTTCTGGTGATATGTGAAGCCACAACAATCGTGATTTCAATAAAATAATCCAGTGATTCGACCATTGAACGAAAGAGAATGTTTGAAAAGGGGAACACTTTACTAACTTTATTGGCTGTTGAGAGAAAGAGGGAAATAAGGTGAATTTCTCTTTCTCAAGAGCCTCTTTTGCCATAAAAAGATACATATTTTTTCACCTTATAAGAGGGAAGAAAGAAAGAAGGAAAGAATTGCAATGCAAAATGAATACTATGCTCAATTGTACTACCACACTACCACATACTTATACTGCTTATATGGTCGAGCATTTCGGAAGAAAGAATTTTTTTCACAAATATAGTCAAAGCTCTCCCTTTTGTAATAGGCGTGTTAGATTTACTTCCTTTCCTCCGTTCTTCACCTAACATAATGGCAATGGAAGTAGCCGACAAATGGGCAATGTCCTAGATAGAATGACCATATGATGACTGCCTGCAGTGAACTACACGACGTCATCTCGTTCTTTTTTCTTTTCTTTTCCAAAATGGTAGAAGGAACGACGACGACGAAGAAGAAGAAGAAGAAGAAGAAGAAGAAAAGAATTTTCAATCTTTTTTTAACCAATGCAATGGCTTCTTTTTTCTAGTAGTAATGTGTAGCACTTTTTTCCTTCTTTCCTCTTCCTGTCTGCCTTTTTCGTTTTCAACTGTAAAAAAACTATTTGCGGAAAAGTACCAGTGCCCTTTGCCCAGCTGAGTATTAAGCCTATGCATAGTTTTATGGATGTTTGTGTCTTGTTGGAGTTTCTCAACCGGGAGTCTAATAACATCATTTTATCAACCGGTTTCTTCTTTTTTCTTTGGACATAACATAAAATAACACGAATCTAGGATTTTTTCAAGAGAGAATACGAAGAAAAAAAGATGAAAAACTGTATTTTATAAATATATTAATTTTTCCTGCTCCCATTTACACGAACCCCCGACACGCATGTTATATGGACTTTACTTCCTTCTTTAGTAACATTATTGGCTTTCGTCCAAAAGACGGAGAGAAAAAAAAGAAAGCAGCAGTAGCAGAATTTCAAGAAAGTAAGTCTCTTACTTACAAAAAGTGAATATTATAAAAAAGACATGGACAACCAGGTATTTTACGAGAGAGTAAGTAGTTCAGTTTTTTGTCTACTTATTTTTAAGGAAAGAAGAAGAAAAGTTAATGTACTATCCTTATTGTATTCTACAGTAATAGGCTTATTAGTGATCCTTTTGTAATAAGATACATGGGAAAAATAAAGTAAAGCAGCAGAAAGACAGGGCAAGCCACTGCTAATGCTGCTGCTGCTGCGTCTTTTCTATTTTCACATATTTTTTTTCTTTTTCGCTTACAATTGGCTCAGAAGCTTTAGTGCTTCTTTCAACGACTAAACTAGCTACGACTACTATTTATCTAAGATAACAGAAGCAAGCTTCTTTCTCCTTCTTTCTCTTCCGTCCTTTTTTTTAGATATATGCATTTTCTTTTAATCTAGGCTTGAAAACATCTTCTATGCTTATAATAATATTACGATGTAGATGCTTACATTGCTATTGCTGTGTGTATTCTCTATCTTGAGTTTCTCTTACACTGCAAAAATGCCAATGTGTCTGACAAGAAGTGTAAGTAGATGGAAGAGAAGCTATTTTAAAAAGAAACATTAGTTGGAATTGAACTAGTTTTGTTATGTTGAACATTTTTACATTCATTCTTCTTTTTCTTCTTTAAGATTTTTAGGATTTTACATTTTATAATAGACAGGATCTTTTGTTTAAATTTGAAAGCATTGTAGTGTAACATGATACAGTTTAGAGCCAATTAGTAATTTTGAAAGGATTAGAACAAGTTCCATTTACAAGCATGAATATTTTTAAATTTAATGTCTGATCGTGTAGCTGAAAATGAAACATTTTCCTCGTAAAATAGGCAAGCCGGTGAAACTAAGTATTTTTAGACTTTCTCCTTTTCTTACTAAATTACGGATGGACAGTACAATACATGGAATAAGATGACAGACATGGTCTATAAAGGAGAAAGTCCCCTTTGAAAATTTAAATGCCTCGAGAGAATGTTAATCAGGAATAAATCAGAAAATAGACAATTCTTTTGGTGGTACTAGAAGCGAATTACTCTTTCCGTACCAGAGTATAGTTTTTAATGCAAATCTATTATAATCTATAGTAAAATACAGTTATTCTCATTATAAAGAATTATTGTTAAAAGTTGAAACTTAAGCCGTTAAGCCGTTATAGCTTTGCTGGTTCGTATGCTGCTGAAAGTCAGTAAAAGTAAGTAATGCTATGCGTTCTCTGAAAAGCCAACAACGTCACTCAGTATCCCTCTCGCTAAATATCCCGTATTCCAGCGTTTCCCTCTAGGTTTTGGCAGCTGATGTAAGTAAAATAACATAATTTGAACACCATGTGTCCCATTTCACCTTTTTCTACAGTTGGCAACTGATCAATTTGGCAATTTTTATATTTCCCTTACCAATTTCATACTCATTTGGCAATATTATTGTTAGTAATAATAATTATGGTGGAGGCAGTGGCAGCTGAAGGATACCATGAGAGGATAACCATTTCTTGCAGTACCGTTTCTAGTTAAAACCTGCTCCATGATGTGGAAGACAACCTAAAGTGTGCGTGATTAAATTTCCATGGAAAAAAGTATGTTGTGGGCTCAGTAAAATTTCATCGATTACGGCAAGAGGAAACCACAAAGAGAGAACACAGCAAACGTCATCGTTGTTTTCTATTCTGTGTAGTTATTTTATTGACGTGATAACTTTTGGAGGTGTATCATATCAAGATCACCTCATTGTTGCTCTGGCTGACTTGTCTCGTCCAAACGTTTCAACCAATTTCTCTGTTCTAGATCTATATATGTAGCATGATCCTTCTTTTCCAGGCTCACTTTCACCACCTCATCATTATGAGCATGTAGAAATAATAAATGCCAGGGAAAAATCATGAATAGGGTAAATTATGTTTTAAGCCAGTAGATTTTGCCAGCATTGTAGTTGTCATCAGCTAGCTCGTCATCAACCAGAATCCCACAACTGCATGCATACTTGTTTCCACCACCACCACTACTATCATCACAATGATAATGCTGAAGATGATGATGATGATAATGATGACGATGATGATATCTCTGGATGAGATGATGATCATCACATCACCATCCAACTAAAACTATGGGTGATGTTTCATGCTAGGCCAACGAACGCTTTATTTATTCAAGTGTTTTGGATAAAACGGATTTTATAAAAGAATGGCGTAGCAGCGTACGTAAAGTACTGACTGACTAGGATGATGATGACTGCCAACGACTCGTATCGTAACGTAGCCCGCACAATATCTAAAAACTGTACCTCCGTTTTCTCTTTCTGCACACAGTTTTGTTATATCTCCTTCATAGGAATTCCGCATTTTTCATGATGCTGAGGCAGAAGAGGAGGAGGAGGAAAAGGAAGAGGATAGAGCGGAGGTTGATGATGGCTGTGGGTAGAGAAGCAACAGCATCATTCACCCATAAAATGGAGAATTTCGGTGGAGAGAATCCACACTGGAGAAAGTTTGTGAGTCATGTGCATCTGCCATAATGTATTTATAAATTGCTTAATAATTTTTATCGAGTGGAGATCCACTCTACGTAATAAGTGTACCTCCTTCACAACTACAACAGCTACAGCAATAGAGAAAGCAGGAGCCTCTAAAGACGAGAGAAATAAGTCCTCTTCTTCTTCTTCTTATTCGTGTTTACTTTAATAACAGGATTGATGAAAGGAAATAAAGTTTGGTTGAATAACGTTATAAAAGAGAAATTCAAACTTTCTCCCCTCTCGATATTTTTCCCTCTTGGTTAGGTAGTATTCAATTTCAACTAGATGAAAAATGCACCAAGTGTTCTTTTTGTCAATTCCATCATCCAAAAATAAACTTATTTATTTGACAACAAAAATAGGGGCTTTCTAAAGTGGATCCATCTCATTCATTCACGAGAATTAAAGTGTAATAGTACTTTAGTATATATGGATGGGGAATGAATGAATGAATTCAGAAAGAAGAAAAGATGTGTATCGGCTTGTCATCGATGAAAGGGTTTTCAGTAGCAGGAGCAGCAGGTAGGAAAGGAAAGTCAAATTTTAACAGAAAAATGAGATGAAGGGAAGAGGATTGATGTGGTACTTTTATATATTTATTAGTTGTTAGGGAAACTACTACTAGTAGTGGACTGGCTAATTAAATCTAGGTTTTGTGTGTGTTTCGGAACTACACGTTTTCTCCAGTAGTGGTTCTATGGAAATGGATGTGAAAGCGCGCGTAATTTAGGGCTATGAGGCATGTCACCGTCATCATCATCATCATCATCATTATTATTATTATTGCTTCTAGGTGAATGTTATTAGTTACTTTGTTCCTCCGTGTCGTCGTGTATGCATTTGCAGAAGAGGAGAGAAGATAGTTTTTTTGTGGCGGAGGCAGTGATGCTGCTGCTATGGTGCTGATGCATACAATGGTGGTGGTGATGATGGGATGTTGTAGTAAGTTGGCCGCCGCGACTACTGCTTTGTTAATTTCGTTTCGGTTAAGAAGAGTAAGAAATTGCGGTTTGTGAGGATGGTGGCGATGTTTTTGTTGATGATGATGGCGGCAGTAGTTGTAGAAAAGCCGATGTTTTATACCAGCATATTGTTCCAGTCATAGTTGTACTTGTTGTTCCAGTTACTAGTGTAGTACACAGTAATTAATTATTTCCCTGTCCATTTATTCCGCCCAATGATTGTTACGTGGAGTGTAGAATCTTCTCTCTCTCTCTCTCTCTCTCTCGTTTTCTCTTTCCTTCTCGAATGCATTCATTCAGCCCTTTCATCGTTTAACGGCGTACTCACATCAGCAGCATTCAGTGTTGCTGCTGGAATTAATGTTATGTTGTTGCCTTTCAACTGAAATTATTCTGCTAGTGGTGGTTGTAGTAGTGACTGTAGATGAGGAAGAAGAGAGATGAAATGAGATAAAAAAATAAAATATTCTACAGAATTCTACAATTTTCCATGAAATTGAATGAATAGCATTATGCAAAATGCCATGCCATTCGTAGGTTGTTGTGGATTTTGGGAGTAGGTCCAATTTCTGCGGCTGCATTGATCCAGCCCAAAAAATATAAAAAAAAATAGTTTTAAAAAAAGAAGACATTTCTCCACAGAAAGGAAGGCGTGTTTTGGTTTTACACGTTGTTCTTTCTGCTTCAATGTAACAATATTATTTGTTATTATTAATATTGATACTTATCTCATTCTCTAGTATCCTCATTTCTTTGTTCTAAAAGCTCATTCGTATTCCGCTTATTATCAGAGAATGAGAATAAAACGGGATTGAAGATTAAATTTACTGTTGCCCGCGTATTTCCTGTAGCGGTGGTGGTAGCAGCAACAGCAACAGCAGCAGGTAAATTTGGAAATTGGAAGCAAGGTAACTTGTTCACTCACTCAATCTTCTTCTCCAACGAAACCAGTCACGTTGTTATAGGCATGTTGGTTGGAGTAAGACAGAGCAATGCAATGCAAACAATCAGATCAAATCTTGAAATGGCTCACTGCTTTTGCTTTCCATCCACCACCACCACCACCACTATTTGTATGGCCTCGTACTTTATCTTATCCTTAATCAAAAATTCATTGAAACTGTGTATGATTGCGTTATGAGAATCAACTCTTCTCCGCTTTTATTCTTCCCTTTCTGTGTATGTTTGTGCTTGCTCTTGTCTTAAATGTTTGATTGAGCTATGATCTGATCTCGGTTGATTTATTTACTTCCACTCCTACGCTACGTGGAATTCTTCTACTCATACTTTTCTACAATACTGCATCAGCATTCATCAATTTTACTGTACATATGCGGTAGCAGAAGAAAGGTTCTTCTTTCCTTTTTCGAGAATATTTTAACTTTTTGGGAAAAGAGGAAAGGAGAAGAAAAAGAAGGGATGAAAAGGAAAGAAAAGAGCTCAGAGGAAATAGCAAGCGAGTGACTCATCTCTTTTTGTGCAAACATTTGCACTAGTTATTTAATGTATAATGTAATGAAAACAATGATATTTCTCCATTTTCGTCTTCTCCTTCCTCCGAGCTTTGTTTGGCTAGGTATATAGTAGGTATCCATCGATAAGGAATGGACATTTGTCAGAAGCAATTTTTTAAGGATAATAATAATGTATTTTAGTGTTTGCTTATGGTTAGAAGGAAGAGATGAGTTTGGAATAGCAAAAAGTAATCTATTCATATTAAGTAACTTTTTGCTTCTCTTTCTATAGTTTTAGATTTGGAAGCTTATATAAAGCTATTTAATGAATTGAAGGCTACAACTGCGGTCACAACAATTTAAAATAGTGCTTGTGCTTTATGTTTTTAATGTTTTTGCTCACTATAATACCTGATATCATCATCAGCAGATTGGTTATTTTTTGCTTTGTTTTTGAAAATCAGGTTTCATTTAATTTCTTTTTCTGTAAAAAAGAATGCCTCAACTCACACGAAATAGCTACAATTGTATACTACTGCCATAGTTTCGCTAGAATGTATTATTTTAGTTACACACATGCATACACACGGGAGCGTTTAATGTGGTTTTGGTTTGGCCAGGATTTGTGTTTTTCATCATTTATGAGGCAACTTTCCCTCCGTTCTGGTAAAAAAGGAAAGATAAATTCAGAGAGAGAGAGAGAGAGAAAGAGAAAAGGGAGATTGGGTGAGAGTGATCTGATTAAGCTGATTACGTCACTTTGATAAATGATTTCGATTTCCCCACTATCACACCACCACTACCACCATCATCATCATCATAGCTGTATTCGATACTATTGGCAACAATTAGGTTAGCACAATTGTAGCAATACAATACATAATATCTATCTACCTAGTCTTACGCAACAACTACAGAAACACATTTTAGCTTTTTCTGTGATTATGTCACCTCTCTTCTACAGTTTTTTTGTGTTTTATTTATACTATCATCATCAAATGAAGTGGAGGAAATGACAAAGCTTCCTTTTAGGAAAACTATAGAATTGAATTGCCAATTAATCAAGTGAGATAGAAAAAGCTTACTGTTTGAGTAGCAGCAGAGGAGCTAGTTGAGTTAAGCAATATATTCTGGAATTTCTCCTTTTCTCCCTCTCTCTCTAGTTTGTCATAGTCGTTTGACATATTTTGAATCTTGTACAGTCGTCACCACAAAAGTCAAACAAAATGAAAGGTGAGCAAACATTTCCAAAATGGAAAAAATATGTTGTTTCGGTATCTATTTGTGCGTTGCGTTGTTGTTCAGAAGTAGGATTTTGTTATTTCGAAAAAATAAATGAGAAATATACCGTAACAAAAGCAGGTAATGCAATGAATCCATTTTTTCTACTGAAGGGAGTCAACTAGTCAAGTCACGGGTGACGTGATGAAATAATAGCTACAAGAGATTTTTCCTGTCTACCTTGTCCTTGTCGTCACACAGTCACAGAAGTCTTTTCAAAATAAAAGGGAGCACGAGCACTTGTAGTAGTAGTGGGAAAAACCTGCCCTATTTTCTTTCACACTCAACAACACACTTCTTTTATTAATGGGGATGGATGGTGAAGGTGAAGAAAGCTTTTTTACAGTCAGATCGCTAGACGCCCTTGTAGAAAATGCAGCGTATTAGTGTTGGTCTGGTTTTGGCCGTTATCAAGAATTCGTTTGACATGAAGAATTTTTCTCTTCTTTATTCTAGTGCCAGACTGAAGTATGATGGCACAGTGCAGTGCAGTAGTGGTATTGCAGATAAAGAAGTCAGTAGAACGGGTGAAGGTAGTTCAGAGAAAAAGATTCCGAGTGGTTTACAAGTAAAACGGTCGATTTTTGTTGTAACGCTGCTACTAAAATGGTGGTGGTCTACACAGGAAGCACCACTATTTTTTGGCAAACTTAACGGAAACATAAGTGTTTGAGTAAGATGCACACACCACTCTGTCTGTCACTCACGACATGCATAGGTACACAGTACACACACACACACACACATCTCGAGCTAATATCGTCATTCATCCATTCATTCAACTAAACTTTACCTTACATACGAAAGAATCCAAAAAAAATCCCACACCTGAGCAAAGAAAGCTGGAAAAGAATTACAGTAAAAGTGGCGTACACAAGTTTTCACCTCGCACGGAGAAACAGTTTGTTGGTCTAGCAGGTAGTAAGTAGTTCCTTACTTGTTGTAGGTGGTCCAACAACTTGTGTAGTAATTCGTGACCTAAATCTCCTTTTTTTCAATTTTGGACCCCTTTCAATCAGCATACTACACTTTCCATATCAGCTCTTGCTAGAATGTATGTACCTATGATTTTTTTGGTAGACTAGCCAAACCACTGCTGACCGATCGACCGACCACCGACACTGACCAACAAAGTAATCCTTTACTTATATATTTTTGTTGTTTGTTGGATGGTTGATTCTACGTGTAACGGTGGTGGTGGAGAGATTGCACATTTTGTGTGTGTATGTGGAAGCAAGGCAGGATGTGAGGACTGACACTTAATTCCAAATTATTTTCATGGGAAAAGAGGAAAAGACAAGAAACGACGAAGGAAACAAAAATCCATTGATTATTATTCCTTCTTTTCTATTTTCAAAGGGGGTGTCCGTGCCAGTAAAATCAATTTGCTGACGGGAGGTTCGCTAGTTTTCTTAAGCATGAATGAATATACAAATTATGCATTAAATCAATCAACCCTTTTTGTTCTCCTTTCAATAGTATTTTTTCTTTTCAATAACACTACCACCGCGCACCGGCCAATAACCTAGTTGCCTTCACTGTATGCAATTGAAGGGAACAAAAACGTGCTATTTCCGTACTTGTTTTTTTTTGTTTGGAAAGAGGAAGAGAAGTTGATAAAAACGTAGAATAAGTTTCTCATAAACTATTTTTTGCTTCGAAAAATGAAATGAAAATGATAAATGACTTGAAGAATCAAATTATATATTACAGACACGGAGAGATGGTTATTTTATTATTGCTAATGCGTACTTAATGATGGTACTAACCTACACTGGAATGTGTTCATTTAAATTTATCGTTACTGAATTCCTTTTGTGATCTGCAATCATCTTCCTTTCAAAAAGAACAAAAAATAGAGGCACTTTATACCAGATGATATACATATACCTACATAGACTTTAGTTCCCTTTTTTGGATAACCCAAATAATAGTATTTACCGTTATTAATAAATGGGTTGAATCTCCCAGTCACAAAAGGTTTTTTTGTAAGTGATGTAATATCCCAGAAGATATCATAAAGGAGGAAGCTTCCTTGAGCGGGGAGCACGGTGCTGTGCGGTTGATATTAACTCACCAACAGTTTGGTTTTGATAGGAGGTGATTAAATGAGCTCTAAAACCAGTAGCAGGGTAACATCATCAGTTTATGAATGAGTAAAAAAACAGGATGAGAAAAAGATTGTGATTTTTTTCTCGTTCTACGTCTACCTACGAACTACAAAACCAAAACCCTACCATATACTACTACCATCATGCAGCATGCATACCACCCAATGCCAACTTTGATGTCTGTGAGAGAAAAAGAAGAGTTAAAGAAAATGGTGTGTAAAATAAGAGGAAGGAAGAATCAGACAGCTTCATATTAGGAAATGACTCTCGGCAGACACATAAAAATGATTGCAATTAACTGACGCTTTCTCCTTCACTCACTGACATAAACATAGAAGTAGCAGAGACGGAGGATGGGAAGAAAAAAATAAAAACGGGAGAATAATCTTGCTTTTGCACATTCACTATCCCAGAAATTTCACTCAGTTAAGAAAAAGAAGTTTAGTGAAGCACAAGAGAGCAGAAGAAAGACTATCACATTAATTGGTTATGCCGTTTTTTAGTAAAAGTGGATAGTTAAGCTAGAGAGTTGCTACTAACAACATCAAACTAATGTGCCAGTTAACTACCAGCAGCACCACCACTACCTCTACACATCAAGGCTCTATTTCGATGAGGAGAAAGATAATGCAGCGAAGGAATATTATTATTAGATGACATTACTGAAGAGATATGAGATGAAATACTATACACTTTTTAGCAATCAGCTGTGTGATGGTAATGGCCGCTGATAATGATGATGGCGGTGGTGATGGTGGTTCCTAGAATGTTTTTATGCATATCCAACAAACCTGT
>JAHZNJ010003124.1:0-12934 GCA_027744475.1 Lepidocyrtus cf. sotoi NNG-2020 | reverse complement strand
AATAACGGCTGTATAAGCAATAAGTATTTTGCATCCATACATGACGCTATATAGGAATGTTACGTTACGTGTAAGAATGTAAGTAAGAAGAAAACTATTTATGATTCCATTGCATTTTATTATATAGGTGGCTACCATATTTCATAGAATATTGCCATTTCGACCCTCGTTAGGGAAGGATATGCTCTTGTGTAGGTACCTACTGTAAATGTTCGTAGTACAGTTATATGGAATGTCCATTACCGATGATTTATTCTGTTCATTCGTCAGTAACAACCAGTGCAGAGCAAAAGAGAAGCTGTTTAGTGAACAGTTAGTCGTATGAGTAGAGGAGTATAGTAGTTGAAGCCAGCATTTTCCTCGGTTGAAAGCCAAATGACTTTCTTTTTTTACAAAAAAAAGAGTTCAGTTCAGTCTAATAAATGCAGAAGTTTACTTCTTCCACCATAGAAGTAACTCGTTCCTCCTGTGTTCCTTTCTTCAGTTTATTCATATTGTTGTATCATCCATAAACATTATGGGCGAATAGCAATTTGTCTGTAAGTATTACTCAAAAGGAATTAAAGTTGGCATAAGTTAAAGAATAATTAAAACAAGAGGGAGTAGTAGTAGTATTAGCATTAGTATTTTGATTTCATGTTGTAAAAACTATGTATGGAGAGAAATGTAGTTACTCGTTAAGTTTTGAAAAGGTTTTTAAATATCTCTTCGTTTCTTTCTCTATTCCCAGTAAAGTAAAATGGTCTCCACTTACTCCGCTTTTAATTCGACCTGCTGCTATCGTGATTGTTCAAATTTGGAGAAAACAGATAGAATAGAGAAACTCATCAGATTTGTAACCTGAATACACACACATAACATACTAGGTGATATACCTACACACTCGCGTATCATGAAAACGATAACAAATAGAAAAAAAGTCTTCAACTTCAAAAATGAAAGCATGAAAACAGAACCCAGCCAAAGAATGGAAACAGTGAGAAGCTCGCAAACGGAACGGAATGGAGTGGAATAGGATTTCTGTGCAATCAGAAAGGATTCGTTTAGAAAAGGAAATTCCTCTTTCTACTATTTCTATTCTTCATTTTAGCTTTTCCCTTCTTCTTCTTGTTCCCTTTCTATCTCTCTCGCTCTTTCTCTTTCTCTCTGTGTGTCTGTGTGTGAATCAAAGAAAGGGAAGTGGAATGGTTGTGCTGTGAGCGAACATGAAAGAATGAATGAAAGCCCAGAAAGAGGAGGGAGTATAAAAAATAGACTATGAGTATTTGAGTAGTTAGTCGTAATGGAAGTAGGAAATGCTAGAAAAGGAGGAAAGCGTAGAATAATAGTAATTTTATTCATTCGTTGTAGTAGTACTACTACATACTATTGCGCTAGCAAAAGGTATGAGTAACTGTAAGATAATACAATATCTACAAAGCGTAAAAGTGATTTTCCCTTTGTAGCAATTTAAATCGCAACAATGAAGCCAAAGTCCGCTCATTTTACTTCAATCTTGTCTTCTTCTGTTGCTGCTGCTGCTGCTCGTACAACTACTAGGAGGACAACGACGACTCCAACAACCATTACCCTCCACTACACTGTTTTCATCGTTGTTGGAAAAGCAGAGGAAAAGACTGACATTACTGCCACTGCTACCGTTGTTGCTGCTGCTGATGCTTGCTCTCTTCTCTCTGCTAGAACAACTCCCGCCCCACTCACTCCAATGTTGATGCTGCTTTTACTGCTAAATGCTGTCAGTTTTATCCTTCATCAAATGGAATTATATTTTGGCGTAGGAAGATAAACGAAGATAACGTGGATGTACAATAAATATACCCATTCTTTCTCTCTCTTTCTCCAGCCTTATATATAACAATGGCGAAGACTAGACCCAGAGATCGTACAAAACCTTTCTGCAGAGTGCATTCTTTCCACAAGTCTTATCATCATCATCGTGATCATCATCATCACCATCATCACAGTCTGCCGTTTGAAATTATACTCTAAAACGCGGGGTAAACAGGCTTTCTGTGGATCCTTCTTCTTCGTTCAATTTAATGCTTTTGTCTGTAGATCTTCCTTTGTATTCATCATAGGATTTTACAAAAGAGAAATTAGGGGACTATAGTTAGGGTACGTCCCTAAAACTACATACATTGTGTTATTCTGTTGTATATTATTATAGAAAGAAGACAAAATAATAATAAATGGAAAGAATAATAAAGAAAAAGAGACAAGGTAGAGTGAAAAAAAGAAAGAAGGAAAGAAAGAAAGAAAGAAGAATAAAATTCACAACGGAAAAAATTATTTTTGGATGAAACCCTAAAAGACCAGGCGAGAAAAGAGCATTCTGCACAAAAAACTACTGCGTAGGCATTGAATCTAAACAGATGTTTCTTTCGTAATAAATGATGAAAATTATGATGACTACGTTTTATTACAGAACGTCAGGCATGAAGAAAAACGGGGAAGAAAAAAAGAAGAAACATCGAGAGACTATTCCAGTATGGTATCACCTAATGCACAGATACTAAATTCGGAATTAGGTGGACACTAGCAGATGGAGCGGTTTCATTTCTATGTCGCGTCGCCATTAAGAGCGACCAAAACATTTCACTGAGGAAGGAGAAGAAGTAGAAATAGAAGAAGAAGGGCGAAATAAGACAAACTTACCAAACTGCATTTTGTTTATATTATTAGGCAATGTCCTTTCTTTTTTTACTACTCCTTCATAATGGATCTTCTCCTTTTGCAAACACCTTTCTCTCTACTGCTGCTTGTTTTCAGCACACAGGATGATGATGATGATGATGAAAGCAAAATGTTAATGGGAATCATGCCGCTGTAAAGGTAGGAAGATCAAGCCCGTTTAGTGGCACTCACGACTAGTGTATGAGTGTTTTTTGTTGGTGTGTGTGTGTGTGTGCTTTCTACCCGTATATCGTAGTGGTTTCGTCTTGTCACTCACTCACTCACTCGACTCGCTTACTCACATCACATCCCAGCTCTTTTCTTACTACTATCATCATTATCACACCTCATAGTATACTAATTGCACTCACTACCACCACCACCGCATCACTACTACTGACATAAAAAATGGTTATTGCCATCTATCGAAGTGCTAGACTGCCCGTATGTAACCTCATCGTAATGGTAATTTGAGGAGGAGGAAGAAGGGCTGGAGGAAAAATAGGTATTTTTGTGTACTTCTACTTCAATTTAAAATGCTTAATGCTCTACTATGATCAAATATAGCATCCAATTTCACATTTAATCTAGATCCTAGATCCTAAAAAAATCTTCGTAACTTGTAATAGAAAGACACCCAAATTTTGTCAATAAACTTCAAAGAGGAAGAAGACGGAAACTATTATAGCTCACCCACCACCAGTGGCAAATAGGAGCAGAAAGTTTCATAAGGACTGTTACTACTTACTGCTGCTCAATTCAAGTAGCAACACTTCTCGACTCTCTCTCTCTCTCTGGGGTTTCCCTTTCAACCTCAGTGAATTTTATTCAGGTAACGTGTGTGGTTGTGGTAACAAGAAGAAGAAGGAGGAATAGTCATTTTTATATCAAGTAACATACACACTTCCACTCACTACCACTGCTTCTAACTAAAGATGGAACTGTTGATCATTAATCAAAACCGCCGTTCATGCTAAAAACGAAAGATATTATTTTGAAATTTTATATCAATTTGATCAGTTCTCCATATGATGCTGCTAGCTACACCAAAGGAGTTTAATAATACAGTTGTTATATCCTTGTTTAATAAAATACGAAAGATGAGAAAGCTACAAAGTGTCAGCTATCATATTACTACTACATACTATGATATAGCCGCATCTGTCTATGTCATTTCTAATTTGAATAATATCAGAAGAAAGTAAATTTTTATCATGTCATAATACACGTAACATCCTTTCTAATCAATATTTTATTTCCTACGCTACAGCTACTGAGGCACTCACGGAGAAAGCTACAAAATATTTCGTTGATGACGATTTGTCCATTGCCGGTTAGTTTTTTTTACAGTTTAGTAAGTCGAGCATCCGTTCGTTAGTAAAGTAAATTCTGATGAAGACATTTTGCTTCTCATTACATTTATTTGATTAAATACCTAAAAATGTAGTAAAGCTCTAGCCTGTGGTTAGTTTGTTTAATTTACTTCTACGAGGAAGCAGACATTCTCTGATTAGATTTGACAGTCAAGATAGCAACCAGATAAATATTAGATTTTTTCAAAATCTAATTATCAAAAGCATATTTTAAATTAAATACACTTGAGTTCATATACATCTCTAACACAACCAGATTTCTAATTGAAATTCATGTAGCAATCAACTTGGATAATATGTAACTGTATGATTTGTTTAAAAACTGTAAAAAATGTTTATAAATTTTGTAACTAGCAAAAATATTTTCGTCAACAGAAGAGCGAAAAATTTTGTTAAATGATGTACAAAAATGGATCAAAAACATATTTGTAAGCAATTTTATGTAGAAATTAAAATAAATTGCAATCAACAATTTTTTACTATCACTAGCGGTTAATCTAAAAGCGGATTAAGCTCAAATTTTAGTATGATTAGTTCTTTGCCTATTTACAAATAGCCCAAGACCAAGGCACGCGTCAATAAATTATTCAAAATATTCAGCAGCATTGCCAGTAAACTTCAATACAGCAAAAAACTAAATACGCACATTTACTAAATAAATTGCAAATAAAAAATTCTTAATTATTTTTGGCGTTTTATTGGAAAAGCCAAGCTTACAATTTTAATTTGATTTAAGCTTCTATAGGTTTTAAATCAGCTTAATTATACATCAAAATTAACAATAAAAATCACAGCCTCCAACTAAAATGTTGTGGAACTGTGGAAACTTTTTTACAAACAAAAGTATTCATTACAAGCGCTACCGCAGCTCATTAGTAAAATAAAAAGTTATAGAAGATATAGAAGTTATAATTAGTTATAAGAAGAAAATAAAATAAAAGTTAATCTACACAGAGTAAAAAGGAAAGTAGCAAATTTTCCAAATGAACGTACCTGCTCCACCCAAAGATTGGTAGTCATGATCTGATTTTTTAGATTCTGGAATAAAAAAAACAAAGAACATTTTTATAAACTTTTTTAAACTTTCCACCAACTACAATTAACAAGACTCTCATAACATCTCCATAAATCTTTCTTCGCCACACTGCTGCTGCTACTGCCTCACCAAGTTTTCAAATCATGTGTTATTATTATCTCTAAAAAGTATAGGTAATTGTTGCTGGGCGTGTACCTCTTTTAACGTTTATGGCCAAAATGGAATGAAAAAACTTTTCACTGTAGCATATAACACTGCATTTCAAAATTACAAAAAAGAATCCAAGTAATCTAGTAGAAGAGAATGCATGAAAAGTAGGGAAAACTTATTGGAGGAAGAAAAAGTAAAAAAAAAAGTGAGAGGAAGGATTAAAATACTTTGGAAGATGAAAGCGAGGAGAAAGCGGAAAAGTTAGAAATAGCAGTGGAATTTGTGACAAGACCGCTGGTTCAAGTTCGAATGCTCATAACATAACTGCTCTGACAGTAAGGTCCATCGCTTAACCTAAAAAAGGCAAGGCTTATATACTATTATGCATTATAAAGCGTAGTTGTAGTTTCTTTTCATCTTTTCTACCGTCCTCACACATTTTTAATGATCATGCATGGCATCCCATATTTAATTTTCCTGAATCGATTCTTTACCTTTTCCGTTTCAAATTCAAATTATACAGTTATTTAGTTAACGCAATAATATTATATAGTTAATATAGTTTAGCTGCTGTGCCCGCTGCGCATAATTTTATTGAGGCGCTCTGAGCTGAAACAGCTTAAGAGTGAAAATACATTTGTCCTTTGCTGTCAATTCCTTTTTAAAAATATTGACACAAAAATCTAAATTGGTAATATCGATTGAGTTTACATTAGGGGCTCTTTGTTATATTTGCTTAGCTCTTATAAAGAAGTGTTTGTTTTATTTGTTTGTTGCTTCTGCTGATGCTGCTGTATAATACTGAATGCCGATCCGTATACAATATATGAAAAAATATTAACATAGTAAGCAAGTTTGTTGTAAAGTCGCTTTGGCTCTGTCTTTTGACTGTCGTTTTTTATGTTTCTACTATGATTTACCATTTTAGTGAAACAACTAGACTACATGCATCGATAAGAGTCCACTGGGGGATTACGAAGCTTCCTTTCCTTCCAGCAGCAATAGTCGAAGAAAGAGAGAGCGAGAGCGAGAGAAAAAGAATTGGCAACTAGGACAACGATTCGATCAAAGTTTCACAAGGAAAGAGATGATGATCAAGGGAAAGCGGAAGCTTAGTGGCATTCACTCTACTACTAAAGATTAAGAGAGAATACCCATAGGAAGAAGAAGAAAAAAGTAGGAGCAAAAGAAGAAGAAGAGTGTTAGTGCTTCACCACGCGCTTGCTGCTATACTGTTGCTGCTACTTTAGTGCTACCGTTTCCCAATTTCGTCGAACATAGGAGAGTCACTTATTTCCCTGCATTGGAACCACGATAAAACTCAAAGGACAAATAACGACTTTGGTACTTCTTTCTCTACCATTCCCTGCATTTTCTTCTCCAGCCCTGGCTTCTCTTGTTTTTTGCTCATGTTACGTAACGTAACTGTTAGAGTGGGTGCAAGAAGGAGCCATCAAATGGTACATATTCACAGAGACTCTCTATCCAGTACTCACACATTGGCGGAACAAGTTCTTCTTCTTACTATTTCTACTTCTAGCTAAAACGCTGCAAGTAAAAAAAGGGTTGCTGAATGACGGCGATGCAATGCTGATGGTGTAATGCTGGGAGGAGTACTTGAAGCAAAAAAAGAACTTCTTATCCAGCAAAAAGCACAAACCAAAAGGAATGCAAGACTCTAAAGGGTAAAAGAAGAAGAATATTAGGTGAACCATCTTGGCACATACCCACGCTATTTATTGGTGGTGGCGATGAACACAGAAAGGGAGAAAGAGAGAGAGGGGAGTCTTATGTGAGTCTTAAGTTGTGTCTTATGTGCAACTATCATAGAAAAACTTCTTTCGACTACTACACAACCACCGCCACTGCTTACTGCGAAAAAAAGCAAAAAAAGCGAAAGGGATCCCGTTCTGCTTGTCATAACACAACTGACTTTTTTTGTGAATGTAAATGCTGCTCATCCACATACATTTTTATTTGATTCATGTACTCCTTTCCTTTTTTACTCTTTTGTGAGCTAGCAGAAGGGATACTATGCATGCTCCCTTGTGTACATATTGTATATTTTTATTTTTTACAAAACGCAGAAAAATATGTATGTAGTATTGAGATAGTGGAATTGAAGAAAAATACTTATGTTGTGTACTTACGTACGTACATACGTAGGAAAGCTATTCTGCGAAACAGTACTTAAATATACATCGGGTAATTTTATTCATTTAAATGGGGAACACAACAGGGAGACAGCCAGACACAGAAAAAACGGCTCACCCTCTTCCATTTCTTCTTCTTACAAAAAGAGACTATCACGAGAGAACGCATGCAAAAAACCAAAAGGATATATTATGGAATTCTTTTAGTCAGTAGTAGTAATAGTAGTAGTAGTGGTAATAGAACCATACAAAGTTATTGTGAGCCTTTTACTCTGTGCATCTTGGGAACATAACGTTCAAGACGTAACGTACGTAACTTTTCCCCTCTTTGAAGAAGTAGAAAAAGAAGACGAAAAAGAAGAAGAGGAAAAAGAAGGAAGGAGAAAGTTAAGTTAGAGAAGATTTCCCCTTTTTCTTCTGATAGTTCTTAAATTACGATTTCTCATTCTAGCACAGCTTTCTCTTTACCACCAACTACTTTACTCTTAATGTTTTTCCTCTCCCTTAGCTTTCTCCTTATATAACACTATTTTTCTTTTTGTACTGGTGGAAGTAGTAGTAGGTACGCATGAAATTATAATAATGTATCATATGTCTAGGGTTACTATTCTCCCTCTCTCGCTCGCTTTCTTTTTAGTTTTCTTATTTTCACGTAAGGGATCAACCAAAAGCATTTTCTGAAACAAGAGAAAACACATGGTGGTTGAAATGGAAGTCTTATGAAAAATAAGATGGCACACAACACAAAATGGGTTAAAAGGAGAGAATAAAAGTTGGCTAAAACTAAAACTCTGGTATTAAAGGCTTTTGTTTTTCGAAGATGAAGAGAGAAAAGCAAATTTTTCTTCTACTCACGCACTACAGTTTCAGCAAAGCAATAAAACTCTCTGGCTCTGGCTCAGTCACTGAGGTCGTGTTGCTGTTGTTGCTGCTGCTGTTAGTCGTGTATTCTTATTATTACTCTCGTAAATGTTAATAATAGTAAGATGAAAAATATCACAAATAAGTACTACTACTACTACTACATATTATACCGCACACACGCATATGCACAAAAACGCTAAGCTAGAAAAACACAAATGCAGTTAATGATGAGATTGTTGCAAGAAAAACATCCACGTAATCATCTACTAAAAGTAAAATCTAAATTTAGGTACCTTTTGAGAAAAAACAAATTTTATAGTTTTAACCGTTTTCAAGTAAAACGTCATCACTTCAGGAGCACGGCACGTCCGATTTTTTTCTCAGCTATTGCAAAAAAAACTTACCACAGAAAAAAAGAAATTACTTTTAACAGGATGTAATAATCTTTTAAGCTGCTTTCTAAAAAATTTCAATGCGTATATTATTGAGCTACTGGGCATGGGCTATTGATTTTAAGTGAAAATGATTAAATATCATCGAAAAAATAGATATAAAAATACATTTCACCGCAACAGTTAGGATATACAAACCGAAGCCAACCTCACTGACACAGATTCAACACGTGTTTTAACACAGAATTTCATCAATTTCATGTTCATTATAAATAATGCGGTGCAGTGGTTGTAGGTAACCACCTCCAAGAAAATTGAAGGATTCAACAGAAACGCCGCAATGTTTTATTTCATCACAAAATATAAAGAGAAACAAAATCTGCCGGAGAGAGTTTTTTGCATAAAAACGGTGCAAGTACACTAATCTTCTTTCTTTATAGTATACCTACCTACTCAACGAAGCACAACAACCAACCACGAGGTTAGCATTACTCTATCAATACAACCCCGCAGGGTAGCCAGACTCTTTCATCAATGTGCTTCCTTCACCTTTCATCGATTAAGTTTTTTTTACCATCATCATCATCACCACCACTAACACATTTCATCACGATGACTCAACTACTTAAACTTCCATTTATCTGCTTACTTTAGCGGCTTACCTAACCTACTTCTTGTTCTTCTTACCCTTTTTTCGTATCTGTTTTATCATATTCTTAAGCAAAAAGAAAAGAAAGTGTATGGAGAGCGGGGTATTGTACTACATCAGCTGAAGTGTGGTTAAAGTATTTCATCGACTCCACTTTATACTTTTACATAAAGTTTCAGTTAATCACGGTGGCATACTTATGCATACATAATACTATACAGTTTCATAAAAAAATCTCTTTAAACCACCACGATCATCATCATAATCATCATCACGCCAAAATTGCTTTAAGTAATAAAAAACTCTATCGTCATCATCATCACTCTTTGATTTAAAAGCTTTTCGTGAAAAAGTGAGTAATAAATAAATATACAGGATTTTTTTTAAAAACAAGGAGCTTACCATTTCTTTTCCTTCTAATATCAAGAGAATTTGTTTTAATATTTGTTCTATTCTGTCCGTGTTCTTTACTTAAAACTTAAACTAACTCGGTTTTTCTCAAACCTGAAACCTGAAGAAACATTCTGTGATTTTTTAGACAGAGATGTGAGTGTATTATGGCCGTGAGTTGACCTGTATAATTTTTCACGGAAAACTGCCGGCTTGTTTTTTCCAACATTTTAGTATACACTAAAAGTAAGTAAGGTAAAGTGATGACGAGAGAGAGAGAGGCAAGGAGGAATTCTTTCCAGAATTATAAATATCATTTCATCCTCGTACCTTTTTCGAATGCTCAGAAGTACAAGTCTTGACTTCAAAATTGGCATTTTCCTGCCAACGCATCGCCGCATCTAATGTAAGCCACTACTTTTCCCTTGTAACTTGTGAATGGATGACGATAGTGATGCTGCTGATGATAGTTGTAGTGTTCTAGTAGATGGATGGATGGATGGAAAGGAAACTAGCTTGAAGTAAAGTAATTCAGGTACTGAAAAGTGGCCGATGATGTGATGACGGCGCGGCGGTAGCAAAAAGGTAGTAGTAGTGAAAGGAAAACTGTAGAGAGATAAAACTGTGAGATGTTACTATTTTGGCAGAGAAAGGTACAGGGAGAGAAATGAAGGTACAACAGTTACAGTTTGTTGCTGTTGATGTATAAGTAGATAAATTGCTTCGACTCGTGCATATACATACATTAAAAACCCACTTCACTTCACTGTGATACCATATCATATCAGTATAGCCAATAGTACTTCTACCACCACCACCCAGAATTCGTTTGTTTTCTCTCCTGGGGCTTGAGGTGAAAAGATGGTCTATCTTCATTTCATTTCCCTAGTCTTACTTTTTAGTCGCTCGCTCTCTCTCTCTCTCTTTCTCTCACAGTATGAATGGGATTCCTTTCACTTCTACTCTCATATTTATTAGCAACCTCATTTAGTCATGGCGAGGAGAAAAGGAGAAAGTGCGGCGGTAGTGTCAGTGAAGAAAAATTTCGCTTACATTTACCCAAATCTTAAATTTCAACCACGAAAATCAGGAGAAAAGATGTATAAAAAGGTTATAAACACAAAAACTAAAAAAAACTGGGAGAGAGGCAGTGACTTAAATATATATGCTATTGTGATTGAAACACTTTGAGGAGAGATAGCAAAAAATTAAAGAGAGAGAGAAAGAGAGAGGGCTGAGTTAAGGAGGGACATAGAGTCGATGTCAAATAGCCCGGTAATGTGAATACCGTTTGTGTCAGAAATGGAAACCGTTCGATTCCTTCGAACGTTATACTGTTTTTTATCTCTACTTCCTTCTTCGTTTTGAACCAACATCGTTCTTCTTCAGGGTTTATAGGACGAGTAAGTGCTTAAGTGGATTTCTATTCTATGTAGAGATTTTTGCCGATTTTATTCTATCCCAAGAGTATCTGTTGTTGGTGTGAGCCCTAGTGTAGTAGTAGTGGTAGTATTTTTTCTTCGTCTACAGTACTAAGAAAGGTCTTAATATATATAAAAGTAAAGTAAAAGGTTGAAGATCTTAAAAGCTGTAACAGAGACCCTTGATTCTGTCTTACTCCTTCTATTTTTTTGTAATCCAAGGAAGGAAAACCTGGCTCTATTTATTCCATGGCAGTGATTGATTAGTGCTCATTGAATAAGATCCATACTAGATACTTTTACCGCCGTCAAGCAAAACATATAAAGCTTTCCTCCATTTCCTCTCTCACTCTTCTGCTTCTTCTTCTTCTTCTTTTTCCATTCGCCTTCAAACTACTTCCAACATGCTACTTCATTCTACTCAAACTAATATCTTTTCTAGAGACTTCTACAGGGAACGGTACTGGCAAGTGTAAGCCTGTGAACATAACAGAGTAACTGTGTGTCTTGCCTTACTTTTATATTATATCACTGTTTTTATATTGTAATCACATCCAATAGAGCATTTCTTTATCAAAATATTATATATAAGGAGAGTAAGTTGTTCCGATCTCTGGTGTCATTGCATAGGAGAAAAACTAACGGAAATTCGAAATCATGTATCTTATTTGACTACAGGGAAGGTTTCGAAAAATGGCACAGGACTTATAGTAGTTATGTACACCAACTCCTCTGAGAAATTTTTATTCTTATTAAAAGAAAATAATCCGACAAATATTTATAGGAAAACAACATTGCTACACAATTTTTCAAGCCAAATGTAGTATTTATAGGGATAGACAGAGTTGGGCTTGCTTGTTGTACCCTATTTCAGCAAACTGCTTTTAAAATCTGCAACCATGTTGCAATAACTCTTGAATTTATAATAAATTGTATTATCGAATTCAATGTTCTCGTATCCCCTGTAAATGCGTCAATCAGAAGTTGCAAAAATATTAAGTTTCAGAAACGGTTTAATAGTTTCTATTAATTTGTAGTGCTTAAAGTCGCCATATATTTTAGACTTTATCTTAATCGTTATTTATTACATTTGGCACATCAGTTTTTTAATACATCTTGAAAAAATGGATTGCACCGCAGTAAACCTACTCCCCTTTATTTGCTCATTATTACTAGATCAAAAATCCAAAGTTATGTGATCAGTCTGTTTGTCCGTCCGTCTGCGTCTGTCCGTTAAAAAGATTACTGATGAACACATTGGCAGCTTTCGATTAAATTTAGTATAGAATTTTTGCTCCGACCAAAAAACAAAAGACACTTTTGTACATAATTACATCATATTATAATGAATTACAATATACGCTTGCAATGCAAACGGTGGAAATACTAGATCGGAGCAAAACGGTTTTTTTGACAAAATAGCGATTATTGGGCTATCCGCGCCATATTTGGTAACCCGCGCCATATTTGGCAACCCGCGTTGTATTTGGTTAATTGTGCCATATTTGGCCACCCGCGCTATATTTGGCCTTCTGTGCCATATTAGACTACCCGCGCCATATTTAGTTACTCGCGCCATATTTGGTTACTCGCGCCATATTTGGCTACCCGCGCCATATTTGGTTACTCGCGCCATATTTGGTTACAATGGGATACAAAAAGGTCTTCTTTTGTTATCGAAGCCTTGTTGAAAAATGCAGTTAAACGGCCATCTAAGCCTTATGGAATGAGCATGAGCTCCGGAGTTTTACTCAGTACGCTGGCAGCGTTCAACCAATTTCGCTGAAAAACAATAGGCTTATTGCGAAGGGTTGAAGGACCCTCTATACCAAA
>JAHZNJ010003123.1:0-17064 GCA_027744475.1 Lepidocyrtus cf. sotoi NNG-2020 | reverse complement strand
GGTGAAAAAAAGTGTCGGGTGGAGGGGCTGTCGGGTGTCGGGTCGGGGGGCGCCACCTCGTTCCATACGAACGAAATGAATGTTTGTATAACATAGTGTGTTTTGCCCCCTCATTTCTGCTTGGTATGCAACCGCAAACATCCTTGTTTGAAATCTTGAGATTTGACAGCATTTAAACGGGATTACATTCTATTAACAGGCACATGTCGTTTCAGCAGTTAGAATGGTAGTTAGTTGTAAGTAGACATGGTACGAGTGCATGTTTTCCTTTTAGTATTTTAAAACTAAACATCGGAAATTTGCAGATTATAAAATAATACAACTACACAACACTGCAATGCAACGTGCAACTGCAACCATGTTTCTGCCCTAATAAGTCTTTGAGTTTCAAGAATCGCACAATCCCCCAAAATACCTATTCATGTATTAGCTAGGGCATCAAGTGTAGACAAACACAGCTCTAGTAGATGTAGATTAGTTAAAATAGTAAAAGTTGATGAAAATAATTGTCTGGTAATTAATTACAAAATCCTACAATTTCGAAGAATAGATTGTGTTTCACAATATTCTCTGCATGAGCCTCTGTTTAAGTAGGAGTATCGCAAAAGATTTCGTCACCAAAGACGAAAGCATAAAATAGGCCACGAGTTTACAATACAGCTCGAGAAGTTAAAGCTGAGCATAGGATAGTCGATGTCGCAACATTTGCATACAAAGGAAACGAAATTTACTATTTGAGTTTCTTTCACATTTGCAAATTTTCCAGTGAACAAAAAATAAGTATGACAGAAAATGTGATACATCATTAATATTAATTTGAAGTTCTTATTTTTTATTTATGAGCAGGTATAAAATGTTTATAAAATATTCTGTAAATTTTATGTTTATTTTGATGCAAGTTTAGTGGGGCTTGAATTGAATGGAATGGACCAGCAGCTTATTTCATCTATTTAGAAATAAATGGACCGCAGAACGGCTTTAAATTTTGCTTAAAATTCTTATTGCAAAAACAAGCCAAGCAAGGAATATTAAGTATATTATACTAAAAACTGAGTGAAGGATTTCATAAATTAATTTAAGATTTTCATTCATTTCTATTTCAAAAGGGGAAACAAAATAGTTCTACATTTTCTTTTTCTTTTTTTTGTATAGTTTTTATTTTATGGAATTCATTTGCTTTATTCAAGCACTATTATAATTATAAACTCTTCAGTGTCAACTTTCCCTTTTTATTTCTTCCCCCGGCAGTCTTTTGAATTTCTAAACAAAATTTACTCTCCGTACAAATGATCATTATTATGCTTCAGAGGAGGTACACACTTCACATTTTTTAGAAAAAAAAAGTTTTAAAATCTTCAAGTTCTTGAAGGACAAGGGTACGAATGAATAAAATCTCGAAAATATGTTGTTGTTAGATGAAATGCTTTCTATTCATCCTTATGTACATTTTCCTCCTCAGAATTAATTAGGCACTACTAAAATAGAAATTATTAAAAAAACACTTGTCTTACAAAATGAAAGACATATAAGTGATTATACAGAACCCGAGTTAAAAGCAAATGTTTAATTGTGCTTTTTAGTCGTTGACTATGAGAAAGCAGAAAATACTAACATAAGCACATTTACTGCCTTATTTACTACATTCTCTGATACACGAGTCGGAAAGAAAAGCCTCGTTAGCTCGTCGTTGTAGTATCTTCGTCCTAACATAAAACGATCATAAAAACGCCACATAATATACTCTATTTACACACTACATATATAACAAGCTTTAAGCAAAGACTTGTGAGTTCCGGTTTAATTTAATCACATTCTCATAAAGAAGCTCTGAACACTCAAAATAATGTGACTCCGGAAGAACGTCGTCGTCGATGACTTCGGGCTTTGAAATGGAAAACTTCTTTTAGTGTCCACTACTCTTCACTAGCTTCTCCTTGTGAAACTGTTATGAAAGCTAACGTAGAATACAGTGGAAGAAGCATGACGTGCTTAATGGCGGAATTCACTCTCTCTTGACTACTACTTTCCAGTTCAACCCATGCAACAACGGGTTTACAATTTTACTTACATTCATTCGTAGAAATCAGCTCTTACTTCCTTCTTCTTCTTACAGATTCTATCTACTTGTTTGTGCTATTTTGGTATAAAAAGATTGACATGGAAAAGCATTTAAATTTTGATTCCAGGATTTTGTACGATTTGCAATGTGATGAGATGAAGCTGAATGATGTTAATTTAAGGACTAAACAGTGCTCATCACGAGAGTTTTGAAAGGAATTCCTGAAAATCGTACCACAGGAAAGTACCAACAATGGTCTAAAAAGAATACACCGTATTACCGTTTTTGTCTTTGATAACGGCCTACAAATTAAATAAGCAGAAATAATAATAATAACAATACAAGACGCTTTCACTACAAAATTATGATGACTGGTTCACTCCCATCCCATCAGAACCAAATACAAATACAATTCTTCATCAATCTAATTTCAGAAGTATAGAACAAATCAGGTTTCTTCGAAAGAAGTGCTTTTCCACGAATCAGACTCCTTTATCAAAAACTAGTAGCATGTATATATCATACCTACTTAGGTATTAATAAATTAAATTACCAGGAAATCTCATTTCATGCTATATTAAGAGAAAGCCGTTGCTGGAACATAATAAGAAGTTATAAGTACTTTCCCCTGAAGATATATGTATCCGTAGCTCAGCAATTTCTTCAATTGCTTCTTTCCAAAACAGATACATAATGTTCCGAGAACTTACTACTATGAGTAATGTTTTACGCAACTTAAGATCTACGAAATTCTGCTATTACAAACACTTATTGCAATCAAAGAGCTTTGTTGCACAATCGTTCGTCATTACCGATATTGTTAAAAAGTAAGTACCTATAATGTATTTACAGTGCGCCAAAAAGAATCTGGATGAAAATGCACGTTTTTTGGAGTGACGGTTTTCTAAATCTCCGCAAACTGTTATACATCAATTGGCATATTGCTAGATTTTCAATTTATTCTTGGATTTATGTATTGCGCATTTCTAAACTTGTTTACTGTTTCTCTCTTTTGGCAAACTTTCAAAATGTGAGCTTATTAAATGCAAGTTAATTATGCGATTAAAAAAGTTAGCATTTACCTGAACTGGAGTTGTAGCACAAATATTTTACGGTAATTTTTCCCTCAGGTAGTAAGTGGCAAAGTTTGGTAACATCCGGATCGGGTTGCTTTCCTCTCAAAAGGTCGACTACACATTTATTTCTACCGCTGCATCTGAAATTTAAGCATAAAATATTATCAGACTACTGCAACATTTATTTGGGCGAAGATTCCAGTAATAATGAGAAGTAGACATTATTTTACAAAGCGAATGTTTTTTTGTGAAAAAGGTGCCGTTGTTTATTACAGTGATCCCACATTTTACGATTCTGAATCTAATACTGTAATTGTGTATAAAGTAGTAATTATTGCTTCATGGATTGGAATACGCTGAATTAGTTTGGTTCTTTCCCAGAAACTACGAGTAAAAAACTTCAGTAATTAGAATCTTTGCCTACCTTCGTAGAGTTTGGCTGTTTTTTATCGCAGTTAATATCCTTGGGCTCAGTTTGTTTCTGTTGTAATATCACAATGATAGGGTTTTATGCGTTTTCCTCATTCCAAAAATTAAATAGGACGAGCAACGGAAGTTAGCACTAAAGAGAAGGTCAAGTCTTATTTTATTACATCGCATCAGCAAAAACTCTTGTGATTCTTGCTAGATAAACTGTTTATTTGTCACGTTCTGTGTAAATATATCTTGCCCCTACAAAATAGTTTCTTCATGTAATTTCCTGCTTAAAAGCTACAAAGATTTCCGGCACATGGCTATACTGGTTACAAAACAAAGTTAGTCTGAGATGGTGGCACATCGCTTTCCCTTTAGTGAACGAACTGTAAAAGGGGGCAGAGCAGACTATTCTCACTTTGATGTGCATCAGAATGTGCTGTGCATGTTACCCTCCTCATTACTTTGTAAAATGATATTTATATCACGAAGACACTCATACTTCATTCAATTTATTCTCTAAAATGATTAAATTTCAGAAGGAAAAAACAAAAGTGGTATGGTATGCTTTTGTTTAGCGATATGTAACGGGATAAATGTTTAAGTGCTTTGATTCTAACATTCAGACGGGAATCTTTCCTTTGAAGAAGAGTTTTAGGGTTCTCCGGAAAAAACTTCGTTCCCCAACAATATTAGGTACATAAAAAGAAACAAAGTCAAGGTCTGCTTTCGGAAAGGTTACGGCACAAATTAAATTGAAGGAGTACAGCAGCAATTTAAGCATTTCACAATTGTAGCTTTAAGTACCATTCAATAAAGTGAGAATTTAGACATGACATGACATACATCAACTTTGAATTGAATCCCCGTAAAAAATGCTTTTAGATGAGATGATGGCTCCCTGATAAAATTTTTACTATACAAACAAATTACATTGTACAAACATAAATTATGCACTTTGTATGCAGACGATGTCCTAAAATATTATATGTATCTATAAAGATATTATACAGAACATTGTTGGACAGGGGGAGACTAAAAAAAGTTACATCAAAAGTCACATATTACGTACATATTGTCGGAGACACTACACTCCATAACAATAAATATGTAAATTTGTATTTTCCACTTTGGAAAGCAAAATTGTTACTTTGTGAGTAAAGAAATTATAGATATGACAAGTAAACATAAAAATGATGTGAGCTGTGAGCAAACAGCAACAATAACAACAACAACAAAAATGTTTTTCTCGTATCGTATCACTTCAGTCATTCATTATTCCAACTCAGCGTTTATTTATAATGGTAACTTTCTTTTTTCTTCCTTTTTTGATATGTGGTAATAGCATGCAGATAAACACCAAAGTGAAACGAAGAAAAATCATCTTTTCTCAGCTCTCCTCTGGGTGAGAAGGGGGAAGAGTGCTGCGGTGCTATATACACAACACACTGACTTTGACAGGCAGTGGGATACAAGGAAAAGGGTTTTTAGGGAAAATTCGTTTCGCATTTGTAATGCTAACTTCTTTGTATTAAAATGTCTGTGATCTTTGCGTATTCAAATTGGGATTGGATTGCGGCCCAGATCTTCACTGGATTGATAGAAGGAGTGGAATTTTAAATGTCAAACAGAGCAGAAAAAGGATTTTTTCAACCCTACTACTTCTTATTCTTTAGAATTTCTCATATATAATACTATCTTTTATCCATTCTTCTAAGCACACATTTTAATTCAGAAAAATTTCCTTTCATTTGATATTTTTGTCTTCTGGCGAATGCCATCATAACCTGTAGTCAATATATTTGTGTTCTGTGAAGAAAACCACCACAAAGAAAAGAAAGAAATATGCACCCTTTCAATTTTCTCTTGTATCAAAATCAGAAAGCTTAGTATATTTTTTAAAACATTTCTACTACACTAACATTTTTATGGCAATTATATATTTGTATTATTACGACAGTATTGTATTGGTTTATGGCAGTTTTGGTTCTTTTGTTGGAACATTTAGGGGACTGTTATCTCCCGAAATAAAAAGATATTATCAGTATAAATCAGAATCAACAAATAAATTGTTGGTACGCCAGATTATTATCGATAGATTTTTTATTAGTCGAAGGCAGCAGCAAAGCAGCAACAAGAAAGAATGCGTAAATGATACTGTTTTTGTAACTCTAACTCAATATCCGAACTTCTAATTTATTTTTATGATCATCCAGCGATTTAATCATTTGTATGCCTTTTCATGTGTGAATTACTTGCTGCACGAGAGCGAGAGAGAGCATTATTGCTTTTTTGTGCTTTTCGTTTTTCCATTGAACATTGAAATTTAAGGCTAAGAAAAGCCCATTCAAAGAACTGAATCAGAGCAGAGGAAAGGGTCAGGGTGTAAATACAAAAAGGAGCATAAGCACAAACTGAATCTAAATGGGAATCGTTTTTTCTTTCTTTAGATCAACAAACGCAAGGGTGGATTGGACAACGTTGTAAAAAATACAAAATCTCATTTTTAGATTTGAATCACCAGATTCTCATTCAATTTCCTCGTTTTCTCATTTCAGTTTTTGTTTCGCAATGACTTATGAATGAAGGTAGACGTGAGTGAATCCTTTCAATGTGATGTGAATGTCATTAATTAAAAATTCCCGACAGGTACCGTTGCGTTAGCTGTCTGGAAAGTCATTCATTTTATAGAAGCACCACCACTCTATATATTTGCCTAAAGTCAATATTTGAGTAGTAGTGCACCGTGCTATAGTGGATAGTAAAGGTCAATGTTTCAGTTTTTTCATTGTGTAATCAGACAATCTGCTTAAATAAACGGCACTTTTAAAAGGTAGAAAAAGTGGTTGAATATCTTTTTATTTGAACCATTCGTGCAATTTACCTACGTTTTATATATACCTAACTATATGCGTTTGTATCTCCCTTCAGATGTAGTATTTTTTGTCTCACTCAATCATCCAATCCCTTTCAAATAAATTGAAAATCCTCGCCTATTTCTACTCTCTAGTTCCAGTGAATGGTTACATGTACCTAAGTGGTTTTGGTTTGCTAAAATATGGCTTTTTGCGTATATTTCAGGCGGAAAACAGATTTGATTATTTCCTAGAAAAATACTCGATCCACTCGTCAATTCTATTTATTCAACCATGATCATGAGACGGGACGAACGGGACACTCCCATGAGACCCAGTTTTAATTACATAAAGAGAATTTTTCAATGAAAGGACACTAATGCAATGGGAATCTGCTAAAATGTTATTTTTCTTTTAGGTATTATGTGGGTTATAAAAAAGGCTGAAGATCAGATCAAAAGTTGAAGGCCAAACTATCTTTATTTAAATATAATTAGACATAATTTGCACAAAAATGCGCGATGAATAGGTTGTTTGTTTTTGTTTCTATCTGAATTGGAATTGGGTAACTGGGTTTTGAAGCTGAACCATAGGCATAGCCTACCTAACCTCATTCACAATACAATCCATCACGCATTCTGAATTTCGACTCAACATTCCATGAAATATGAAGTTGGTCAGCTCAGCACTTACCTTTGATTAAAGTATGTCCTTAAATCCTTGAAATGCCAAGGAGGCTTTACACGATTGGGATCTGTTGTGGTGAAAGTTGCACTAGTACTACTCAGAGCTTGATACGACCAACATTCTCCTACGGACAGACCATGATGATGATTGAGGTAATAAGACGATTCACTCCTGCTTCCTCTAGACGATTTGGACGTAAGTTGCTCATTATCACTACTACTGACGGGAGACTTTCCTCCAACAGCAGCACTCCGCCGTCTCTCAATGTTTGTTGTGGAGCTGGCAACACTTGGCGTAACGTAAAAACTCGAGGATGTTGACGACGACGTACTATAGATATTGTTAACGCTGGATCCTATTTGGAATAGAGGCTCTCTCCATATTGAATCTTTATCGAGAAAGTTCATGTGATACGGAGGCATTTCCATCACGCGAGAGCCCGTAAAGTTGAAGCCGTCATCTGCTGGAAACACAGGTGGTGTTGTGAATTTGTTGTAGCGCTGCTGGAGGGAAATGAATGGCTGTTTTCCTTCGTAGGTTGAAATATGAGATGGATGCCAAGGTGGAGCGTTCACGTGAACTGGATGTGGAAGGTTTTCATTTACAATATCATGGGCAAATTTTATGTCAAGATCCCATAACCTGTCAATCAAAATATACATCTTCGTTTATGGCTGTTTATTCTAGGGCAATTACGTTACGTTACGTCCGTTTTTACTGCTAGTACTACGTACTGGCAATGAGTTGAATATTTCTGGGTAAAAAATGTTTTCTAGTCTAGCTACAAAAATCATGCTTTCTCAAGGCCGTTCTGTGCATTAAGTTTATTATAATGGGACTGTTGAGTTTTTTGCAAATAAAAATAAACACAAATGGAATGGAAAGCCCTTGAAAATATTGGGATATGTAAATGTAAAAGTGCTTTCCCCGAGTGGAAAAATAAAGCTGATTATTCTGCCTATTTGTACTGAATCGGTTATGGAAGGTTTTATGATTGATCACTGACTGCTAAGCTAACTCCTGAACTCCCATCAGTACTCAGTATATTATTGGCCAATAAAAAGCTTTTTTAGAAGCAGTAAGATCATTTTAATGCTGCTAAAGATCCACTTATTACTAGCTTAAGCCAGTTTTTAACTTTTCCGCTGAATCTTTTTTCATTGCCATTTCCTCAAGCATTTTCGTTTACAGTAGGAAAAAAATCGATTTCAAGACTACCAAATATATTAGCCCATTTTATGCAAATTCATCTATTAATTGCCTAATTTCGTTGGCAAAAATTATAGTAAAAATAGAAACCAGTCAGGAAAACTAAAAATTATGTCATATAGCCGTTATATTATGGGTATTATAAAAACTTACGAAATAGCCTTGATAGCTTTGGAAGGAGAAGGAAGATTGTCAGTGGCAGGTTCTTCAGCAGCTTTGTCATGGTTAATGGATTTTTGATGGTTGGTATTTGGAAAAGGGTGTATAGGCTGAGAGCTAGGTGCTGCTGCAGCAATTTGCTGTTCCTCATCGATAACATATCTTGCTTGCACAACCACAATTCTCATATCACGACCGTCATCTTCAGAAGCTCCATGATGATCGCCGCCGCCGCCACCACTACCGCCACCGTTTCTACTACACGACAGCGTTATACGATGATGACAACATGCTTCAATTTCATGAACAACTGCAAAAAGGAGAAAAGGAAGAAGATTAAAGAGTGAGTCGGCTGAGAGTGAGGAGACTCAAATGACTGATAGTGATGATAATGCTATTTTAGTTCAGACATGAGCAATTTTTATTTTTGAAAGCATTTTAAAATCGCTTCAAGTGCATACTTACCAAACTCGGGGCTAATTCTCAAGGGTATTAACAAAATGATAATCCATATAAGTGTACCAAATAGCATCACAACAGGTTAGCGGGTACATTACAAAAAATATGCTAACTTCCTTCCCTTCGTCGTCACCTTCCCACCAGCAACGCAATTGATTTACGACCAACTTTCATCGTTTCCGTTGCTACTGCTGCAGCTGTTATTTTCGCATTATACCATGCATTTTTGCTTTCGTGTTGCCGGCAGCCATGATATCGTAGATAAAAAAGGTCTTTCTTAACTTCACTCACTGTCCTTTCTTTCTATAGTACAATCTATAGGCTTTAGTATATCTTAATCTTGTGTTGTTTGAGACCTTGCCTGTTATCTTCATAGCGTTATCCTACTTCCAAATTACCTGCTTCAGTGACCTTTTATTGTCCGATTGATTGTAGGCTGGTACATTAGCAAAACATTTTACTGGCACACATAGAATTTTTTTCGACAGCAGAAAAGTTATTTGGGTTTTTGGTCAACGAAAAAAGACGGCATTTGAAATACATTTTTGAGAGTGTGATTAATTTTAAAAACTTTATAATCGGAAGAAAACCTTTACCCGTTTACTGTGCACTTGCACTACCGTTGTTGCGCGTTGACTTCGAGATCGAGAGTTATCGGTAAGCAATAAAAAAGTCTGAGTCTGAGTCTCTCTATATCATAAAATTGTTTTACTGGACACTTCTTTCTACAGTTTAATGTTTTTATAATGAGTCCACGTCAACGGTTTTACTGTTTATTATTTTTAGAAA
The DNA here is from genome assembly GCA_027744475.1 of Lepidocyrtus cf. sotoi NNG-2020. Taxonomy (NCBI): domain Eukaryota; kingdom Metazoa; phylum Arthropoda; class Collembola; order Entomobryomorpha; family Entomobryidae; genus Lepidocyrtus; species Lepidocyrtus cf. sotoi NNG-2020. The sequence continues at coordinate 7,357 of JAHZNJ010003123.1, read as the reverse complement.
ACTATTAAGAAAATCTTATTTGGGAAAAGGCGATTATCCACTTAATTTATGGAAAGTTTTATAATAAAAACGTCATTACATAAAGGCCATAAACTTGTGATAATAAAGATTGGCAAGTTTTTTATAACCTAGTTAACTGACACTTCACTGAAACATTGATAGATATCGATTACCTCCAAAAGAATTTTTTAGACATCCAGTAATAATAATCCTTTTCGGTTTTTTTTCTTTTTCGTTATATCCTATTATGAAATTACCCGTTCTTCGTCACAGGTTATTTAAGAGTCCTTCACATGGCAGTGTTGGTAGAAGAATGAAAGCGGCTGTGGAAGTTGATTTTTTACAGTTTGGTTTTAAACGACGAAGACGTTTATTTTTAGACGGAAATAAACTCACGTTTTTTAACAGTTGACACTTTCACCGTAACATCCTTGAAGACGGTACGCGGTGGTAAATATTATTTAAACTAACTTTGTCATTTACGGAGGCACACAGCAGTTACTCGACTTCATTAAATATTAAAACTTTCACCATATTTCACCATCAAGCTGCTGAACTGAACTGACGACCTAAAATAAGTAAATTAGAACACGGAAAAGATTATGTTTTAGGTTATCATCATCCACAACAATAGCTTTTTTACTAACCAAACTACAAGGAGAAATCACGGAAATATCCGAAAAAAGAAGGATGAAGCTTAGTAATAAGAAAATGACTTAACCAATTTAGTTTATAGCACATCTATTCTAATAAAAATCGTAAAATGGGAAAATAAGAAGTAAAACCAGGCAAAGTTTACAGAGTTTTGACTATCTTCTTCCTCTATCCTGACGTCTTTCACTCTATCACGCACTCACACGAAACGAGAAAAAAACGACAACAAGAACAGATGAAAGTAAGTAGGTACGTGTGTGAGCCTTGTAAAAATGTAGTGCTGTATACACATAAGTATGCCATGGTAAGAATGTGCAGCAACCAAAACAAGAAGGAATAGATAGAAAGAAGAAGAGGGTCGATGTAGAGCGTAACCTCATTTTGCTTTTCACTCTCCCTTCTTGCTTACTACCACCACCGCACAGCTCGACATGCTTTCCCTTCTTTCTCCATTTTCTATACATCTATATTCTGATTATTGCTACGTGTACTATTATCACATCGAACCCTATACTTTTCGTCTCATCAAATCCTGAAATACTCAAACATAAATATCTACATCTATATTATTATATAGTAATATGCAATGCGTTTGTAATTTTGTATAGTCAGCCAATAATATACCTCCATACAGCCGAGAAATGAACAAATCCGGCTTCTCTTTCTTTCACTCTAGGATTTCTACAATGTACCTTATCATTTCTTCCACCACCACCATCATCACACTTTACTTTCCTTTGCTCGAACTGTTTTGTATGCACTCCATAGATATTATCATTCACGGAAAGACTTGTTCTCTTTATTCAGCTATGCTTTCGAAGAAAGGAAAGGAGAATAAGTATTATTATGTAGTTTTTTAGAACTGCATTTCTTTATTCGTTTATGTATTCACACATAACAATATGCAACTCTAGAAAAAGAATGGGTTGATTTTGTTGTCACATTGCTGTTATTGCTGCTCTATGATTTCTCCGTTCATTCAGATAGAAAACGATGACAGAAGCCGTGCAATGGCACGGAATGATAAAAGAGTTGTTGGGTTTTATTATTCCTTCTGGCTCTTCCCGTACAAGTAGACGGCAACAAGACCAGACCAGACCACCAACTTCGAAGTGAGTGATCAATAAAGCATGAAAGTTTTTGAAGTTTCCTTCCTTATGTAGTAGTCTATTTAATTAGGTGTGTATGTAGTCTTAGTTAACTATTAATAATGGTTTTATACGTGCACCTTCTCGTAATCGTTTCACACTGGAGAAAATAAAAAATAACAAACTTCAACACTAAATGCCGCATGACTAAGTTTGGTAATTTGCACCTTGTTAGTCGTTTGATTATTGCATGCATGTATAGGCACAGGCAGCCAAGCTACCTTGCTTTGGCTCGACTACACAGCAGCCAAAAAACTTTTTACTTTTACTTTTTACGACAGTTTGAGGTGAAAAGTTTCTAAGAAAATTAAAAGAAAAAAGTTCGCAATAACTTTGCTTTGAATTTTGATGCTTCCCTTGCCGTTTACTTAAACCCTTTCACTTAAAAATGTTTTGTTTACTATTTAATGAAAGATTGCTCAAACAAACCCAAACGCGAGTTTAAGTAAACGTGAGTTTAAAAACTGTTTTTATTTAGCTTTGATATCAAAACCCTTTGCTACAACAAAATGTTTTTAACCGCGATACAATATTTACGAAATAAAGGTAGGTAGATGAGAGGCCTTTGCAACTTTGTTTAACAATATTTTGTCACGTTTTTTCCGCCTTTAAGAAGATTGAATATTATAACGAACAGTTATAATATTTTAATAAAAATTGAAGTCATCATCATTTTCTCAACCTTATTACATATTTAAGTGTATCCAATTACGACATAGAATTTTTGTTAGGCTTATTTGTGGTGTGTTTGATGTATTTAGGTACAATCTTATACTAGACGTTGACATTAAGTCTCTGTTGGTGGTCGTCGGTCATAATAATAAACAGAACAATACGCCCAGCCCAGAGCATAATGCATTATGTCATGTTTGCATGTTTATAGGCTTTCTTTTCCAACGAATAAATAAAGTATTACCCTAATTATAATTGGCTTTGTGCTCGCTGCTCAACATGTTCATGTTACCTGTCGTTTTATTATATTAAATTCCAGTCAAACTGTCAAGAGAATACATTGGGTCTTCTTCTACCTACCTGTGCGACTGCAACTTTCTCGTTGTCATTTTTGCAATTGTGCTAATGTGATATTGGATATTAGAGTGGGATTGAGTAAGTAAGCACCACTCACTCACTCAACATTCAACAACAGAAAAATATATTAACCCACATCTTTCTAATGGTTTCCACACAATACAGTACTACAAACTACTTGGCAAATACAAGACTTGCTTCAATCAAACCCTTTTTACCTCTTACTTTGTACGTTACGTTGGTTGCGTTTACTCTTCCTTCACAAAAGACATTATTACTACTGGATAGATGAAAGTAAACTGTAATGGAGTGGAAAGTAGGTATTTAAAGGCTTTGGGATGTAATCACAGAATACAGAATACCCGTCATAAAAATCTATTGTATTTTATTCTCACTCCCATAATTGCTAATAATGTTGTAAGCTAAAGTAAACTGGGGAGTAGGTATATTGTTTGATGTTCTATCTACCTACCACCATCGGCACTACAATTTCATTTACTACTACTTCACAATTACCTTTTAGGTCAGTAAACAACTTCATAAAATGTACGCATGTTATCTGGTGTGAGTAACTACCAGTTTTTACTGCTCTGTCCGTAGGCTATGATGATAGATCGGTCACTTTTCTTTGTTCTTTAAGGTGAAATAGAAGTCACTTGTAATGATGTTGTTACGTTACTCAGCCCAGCTCTGCACTGCACTGGTTGGAAATGGAAACATCTTGTTTTACAAGGGTAATTAGAAATGATATTGAAGTCCTTAATTTAATGGAAACATAAACTTAATGAAACTAGCCTTTCGGGAACTCTCTTTTTGTCATCTCATCATCATGATGATTGTTAAAGCGATGAAAATTCTAAGGTCCCATTTCCCAAATTGCCCAGGTTCTACAGATTTCTCAATATCATACTCGATATTACGGTTACTGTTACACACAGCGAATTCGCCTCTGGGTTTTAATGATTCTTCAGTCCTTTTTTCCAGAGACCGTAAAAAATACCACATCATTTCCCGAGCAAACATTCTGGGATTACAGACGTCGTTGACGGTTTCTGGAATTTGTGAAGAATGATGTCCTGTCCTTGATACAAATACACAATAGATTGAATGCCAAGTTTGCTGTTGCAGTTACTGTTATGCATGTTCCTCTAGTGGAAAAACAATGAGAACAGATTTCCTTTCTAAAATGTGATCCTTCTGAAGGAGCTCAACACAAACCTAAACGCAAATCACGTAAATTTGCTTTGTACTATTTGACTATTCAAACTATTCTATTATGCTAAAAGCTTTTTCGTAATGGGTTATGCCTAAATTATATTGATTTCTCTCATCTCTTAACCGCATGTTCTTCAGCCGACAACTATTCCTTTGAGTTAAATTTGCTCATTAAGAGTAAGGTTTTTCTCCGGTTTTGTTTGTACCGTTTCCCTAAATATATAGAAAGAGGAGTCTTTTCTGACAGTTATACAAAAAACAGGCAACCGACAACAACCAAACAACATTTCATAACTTTTCCCTCTTTTTCTCATTCTCTTTCTGTCAAGTAAAAGTTGAAGCACATTCCGTGAGAAACTACTTATTTCCTTTAAGCATCTTTTTCCTTTAATAGTTTTGGTGAATTGCTTTCATGTAATCAACCAAAGTCCATTAATAATTTTTCGGGAAACATAATAAATAACTTGAAGAAGAACTTACATTACTGAAAAAAATCATGCTACAAAATTGATGTATAACACTTCATATTTACTTGAAAATAGTTACACAAATACTAACCATATTAGAATCGTTTGTTTTCTGTAATGTGTAATTGTTTTGATATCATTTTTACCAGAAAAATATTTAGTTTAAACTCTGAACTTTGGAAGTACATATTACCAAGAAAAATATATTAAGACTAGCCACCCACAGGGAACATCATTAAAGTAATATTACGGTAAAATAAACTTCAATATAGAAAATATTGGAAAACTTCAATCTCACAAAAGGTTTTCACAACTTCTTTAATTTTGACGTAATGTATTTAGCTACTGAAATGAAAATATTACAAATAAATCCATTATTTCCCCTTCCAGCTATACCACTGACAACGCGTTTGGACAGATTTGCGTAGTGAGTGTGGCAGTGTCGGAGGCTGACCAACGTTGCTCACGTTATATCATAATAATTCATCATCACGTGTTTTGAACACCTATTTCATGCCTAGAGAGAAATCTCGTATTAAATTACTTTTAACGGAAACATAATACTTCGTACCTAGAAAATGATATCCTCACTCGAAGCTGGATTTGTTCTAGAGCAAAATAAAGAAAAGACCAATCACTACTACTAATTTGGACTTTCAGTTTCTATTCAATTTTCTAAAGCGAAGCCAGCCATTGCATTGGCTTTGTTTAACAGAAAATTATACTCACTTGTAAGCCAAAACAGGTATACAATTGCGTTTTCTTCGTTTTCCAATGCTAGTTATTTTTTGTTTAAAACAATACCAATTTGGTTCTGTTCTGACTGACCTATTCCATTATTCTCGCTAACAATCAATCACAATGAGGCAAACCCTAATATGAAAACAAACAACATATCAGAAAAAATTTAAGAAAAATGAGTGAAAGAAGAAGATCGATTAGGTTCTCTGCTTTCTACAATAACAAAGACAAGAAAAGGAGAAAATTACTTTTTTCACCATACCGATTGTTCACTTCAAGCTTTTTTGAGCTTTTTGTTGATTCTCACAACGAACGAGTCCAATTTTATTCTCAAATCAATCCTCCTACAGCGCGCTACGGTCCGTAAAAATAGAAACCCATTCACTTTTTGACTGGAACGGAAAACTTTACAGAGACGTGACGTGATGTGATATCAACCTAAATAGTACAATTCTCCACGACCAAGAGCAACTTCTTCTTTGTAATAATATCAGAATATCACCACCACCACCACAAAATCCAATATAGAAAACCGTTACCACCTACGATCACTCACTGCTGCACTAAGAATGTAAGTGCTTACGCACATGTGTGTGTGTGTGTGTGTGTGTGTGTATGTACATATATTTACTTCCGTACTGGAACATTCAACTTACTACGAGTTGATGTAGTCTCGTTCACTCACAACTGCAACGCAACTATGTAATAATGTAATCCCATTCCCAAATGAAAATACGTCTCCTCTCCATCTATGCCAGCAATTCCCTTCGGAGCAACGGAGGAAAGGAAACTATAAAAATCCTTTTGACTCCGTGCTCTATTGCAATGCATCTTCATTGGAGGCACCCGCATCCGATTTGAGTTGGGTGCAGAGAAATTGTTAGGAGCGCGTGGTATTATTATATAATATTATATAAGATATTCTATGATTGTACCATATAGGAATATGAATATTGCGTGTGTGGCAGATGCGTAGCTTCACTCTCACTCACAATGCGTGTTGATAACGATAACGATGATGATAAGGACAAAAGAGAGCTTATTCACTCTTCTACACTGCCAAATGGGAATAATGCTCTTTGTCCTTTTATGTGAAGGGATGATCTAACAAACTTTCTATTTGTATTTTTTATCATTATTAAAGACGAGAGAATAGAAAAAAAAGCAAAGCTGAGAGTGGGGAAAAAGAGCGTGTGCCACACTCACTCTAGCCAAAACAAAATTTATGATATGATGATCTAGACGAAATACAGACGGTTTGTAATGGAACAGAAGTTTTTTCGGAGACAGGAAGAGGCAATGATTGAAGAAGAAATCCCGGACTCAGTGTTCAGTGAGCAGTGTGTAGACTGTAGACATGGCTCTCTTTACGGTTGTTTCTAATCCAAAAAATTAAGCAAATCTCATTATTATATTATAAATAGACACATACAAGCACTTCATTCACTCGCAAGGAATGTCTACTTCTACGTAGTAGCAGCAGCAACTGTAGCAAGTACCCGCATCCATGTGTTTATTCATTTATGCTAGAGCGAATTCTTACAAAGTCTTGGATTAAACTACTCGAGCGTTTCGTATAATCTGGCAATAGTAGTAAGAAGAAGTTGGAGGAGAAAAGGAATAATTTTCATCCCCTTCTCCTTCATCCTCCTCATCATCATTTCCATTAGGTAATACAAAAAAACGCAATGTAAATGTAATAGGGAGTCATAAAATAATTTTATACATTAGCTAAATTCTCTACGCTACTGCTATGATGCTGTTGCTGTCTCATCTTTTCCATTTATTTCCCTGTCATACGTATTTGTCTGTCTACAATAAACTAAAACTAATGCATAACTGTAAAAGTTAAGAAAAAAGGAATCCCGAATTGAATATAAAGTAAAAGTAAAAGTAAACTAAAGCCAAACTTCACACAAGGGTTGTTGTCATCAAAGCGGTACCTTAAGCCAAAAATGTATCTATCTATCTGTCTCTATCCAGGTGGCGCCCCCCGACCCGACACCCGACAGCCCCTCCACCCGACACTTTTTTTCACCCGACAGCCCCTCCACCCGACACCCGACAGCCCCTCCACCCGTCACTTTTTTCACCCGACAGCCC
>JAHZNJ010003122.1:0-13441 GCA_027744475.1 Lepidocyrtus cf. sotoi NNG-2020 | reverse complement strand
TCCGTAGAACATTTAAAGAAATCTCCCATACTGCTCACAAATTTTGCAACAGTTCCAATCCTGCTCAGTGGAATTATGAGAGGATTGACTCCAATGCCTTGGAAAGACCATCCTTTGGATACTCTCGTTAATCATTGGTAATCTTTTCCAAAATATTTGCTTATATTTTATCCAATTAAGCATTTGTTACAATGATTTATAAACTTGTACTACTCAATGTTTGCATTATTTTAAAGGACTGTTGGCGTTTTCGATCTTCCTGTGCATAAGTCATGTCCTAAAGAACGGTTACGCTCAGCTAACGATTCCGTAGAACATTTAAAGAAATCTCCCATACTGCTCACAAATTTTGCAACAGTTCCAATCCTGCTCAGTGCTCCTAATTGGCTGACTGATTTTTGGGGAACTAATTGGATGACGACTATGATCATTTCAAACTTTCCCGGGCCAAACTTTCTTGTCAATGCCTTCTATAAATCTCAATATATTGATGATGTGATGAGTTGGGTTCCACACATGCGTGGAAGCGCAGGTAGAAATCTATACACACAGTAAATACTTCATGTGAGGATAATTATTGCTTTTCGACAAAAAATCTAAACTTTTTATTTTTTAGGTCTTGGCGTAATGTTCCTATCATACAACGGCGGAGTAAGAGTCTCCTTATCTGTTGATAAGGCTATTATTGCAACTCAAGAGGAGTTGAATGAGCTGCGCTATCTCATAGAACAAGAATTTGTTAAGCTACGATCTCTTCAGCCAGCCACAGTGGAAACCCTTGTGTAATTTAATGAATGGGCGTCTATGTCGAAATAAAAAGCATTTTAGGGGTTTTCAAACCGTATTTCATTTTTTGTTAATATGTTAAGTATTTTTATTTTATTGTAATTTATTATGGATGGATTTTAGAATTATAATTAAATACCATTGCATGTTCCTATTGTAAGAAGCTGTTAAGTTTATTTACAAAATGTACATCAAACCTATTAGGACGAATGTGAATAATTTTAAATTTAACACTAGTTTACTTATTCCACGTTAACGTCATGGATTGCACCTATTGGAGAATCGTCGTATCTTGGTGAGGCATTCTGATGATGATCTGGTGGGGTTTGCGGTAGCTGTTTGAGAAAACGGAAGAATTATTAATTGGTTTTAATTAACCATTTCCACTACATTTTATCTCGGGAAACAAGCGAATATTTTATGGACATTCACCTCTAGTCCTGCAAGCATCCCTCCGTGGCATTTAAATATTTCTGCTCCAAGAAGGCTTTTTCTAATTGTCCAGTTTGAGAGTTATTAAAGCGAATTTGGCCCCCCTTCCTTTTGCAGCTGGAAGCGTAAAGGGGACGGCTCAAGGAATATGCGGGATCTAAAAAATACATACAAGAAAAAATATTTTTCTTGAGAAGGCGTCATTTTCCCCATTGCTTACTTACTTATTATTACACTTATAATGTTTAATCTGAAGGATGGACACAATTGATTGTTTGTAACCGACATATGTAATAAACTTCCAAATGTGTCAATCAAGTGGAACTTAATCCTACAATTCAAGTCAACAAACCATGTAAAACTTTTTTATGAGATACTTGGACGAAATGAATCCTTATCAATGCCAATCACTGTCAGCTAGAGTAGGCAATCTATTTATATATTGTAACTCTTAACTCTGCTATTCTCCGCACCGGATTATTGTTCATGTTCATTAAAGTATTTTATCGATTGCACATTTTTTCGAGTGCTATCCTCTCATCCTTTCATCTCATGTGCTGAATGTAGTAATATTCATATCAAAATTATTAAGGTGATAAGGGAGCCATTTCTTTGCGTCATTCAGTCACGAAGACATTTAATCCTCACACGAGCGCTTTTGGATTTTAACTGCAATCTTTCCTAAGGCCTGTGTTTACACCTCACCTGTTCTTTATCATATTCTTGATTCAGACATTCTGTTTTCATTTTTGTTATCAAATTCTTAAAGATATGCCTCACTTTTGATTTTGTTTTCTGATTTGGAATTGTATTTGAGAGTTTTTTTACAACAGACGTGAAATTTTCATTTTTAACTGTTTATTGCAATGCATCATCATCAACTAAATTAATTGGAATTGAATAATCACCTTCTGCAAACATTTTTGAATAGGATTAAAAAGATTTACGTATGTTCTAGGTTTGATGCGTCAGAGCGCAATTATAGCTCACATCCATTTACTTTTATCGATCTTATCATTTTTTCATTCGCCAAAATAAAATCTCTTTAATCTCGACTGCATACATATAAGCCCACCTAAGCAAAACACCAGACTTTTATTTACAAATTTTTTAATGCAATGCATCTTTAAAGTAAAACTGCGACTCTTGACAGTTGCTCTATCTACGTACGCACATACGTAAAACAGATTACTGTTGGATTACACTCCGATTATCAAAATCACTTATTATCAACCGGCAGAAGAGAAAAGCGTAATAATTTTGTCAGTCATCATAAATATTTATCAAAATAATAATAATATCGGTTTCAATTAATAATACAGTCAACCTTTATCCTCTCCTCAATTCTCATCTCACTTTTTAAATCATATGTTTGAACTAAACTAAATTGAATTACCAGTTAATGGCTCGTACTACCAGTTAAATAAATCCCACACTTGTTGAATTGATTAATTCTTGTAATTGTGGTGGTAATTAGACAGTCATTAATCATTTCAGGGCTTAAAATATTCCAACAATGAAGTGCTGGCAAAGATAATTATGTATTTGCCTCGTGTTCCATTGTGATCAATGATCATCACTGATCGGATTATGATGTCGTGCCCACAAGGTTAGGAAATGATGATTTGAATACGGGTTTTGTATGACATTGTTTAAGGGATTACTTTGATTTTGGTCCTTCCTTAACCAAAATTTGCAACCTATCAACTTTAATCGCTTTTTACCTTAAACAGCTTTACCAAGTATGCGATCCAACATAAATACATATATTACAAAATTATGAGCAAACTCGTGCATAACAGTTTTTTGTCATGAAGATTAAATAAGGAAATAAAATGAGTTCTACCACTTCCCCTACATTCTCCGATAAATGCATATGAATGTGAAATAATAGGAAATGGCAGCTTACAATGATCCCGGTCATTGTTATACTGTCCATTTTGAAAGTATGCCTCTCTTTCTCCTGTCAAGGTTGCCGTTGGAATACCGTAATGAGCTGTTGGATATCCATGCGTTGCAGGGGCATAATGATACTCCACACCTCCTGTAGCATTCACGTTTCCACCTCTCTGCAGAGGGTGATAGAGTGGAGATAACGAGTAGAGATGAGAAGCATTTCCTCCATAATGTTTGAGAACCCCTCCACGAGCTTGCATTTTCAGCAGCATCCTTGCCTCTTCTGCGGTATAATACGCTGAATGGAGTCCAGAAGGGTAAGAGGAGGAAGAGGGATACCTTCCATCTTTACTGCTTGTTTGAGAAAAGTGATACGGCCATAAAATGCTACTGCCAATCTTACTATAACCCAATGGTAACTTCGTAACATCACCAAATCCAATCCTTTTAGGGGCAAATGGAAGCTGGTATTGGTCATCATCAGGTTTTTCAGTCTTAATCCAAGTCCTTTCAGTGCACTCAGGACTGTGGTTATGGCTGGGTTCATCTTCAGAGGTGATGTCTTCTTCCAAACTTTCAGCTTTTCTAGTGGAAGAAGTCGACGCCACATTCTCCTGTTTAGAAGAATCCACTAAAATATCGTCAATTCTAAAACTTTTCATTTTGTCCTTTTTGAGTTTCTCACTTACGTTTTATCTTACTTGAGCACAGCCTCTTCTTACTACTGTTATGTCTTATTCAGTAAATATTTAGAAAATCCACATTTCTTAATATAATATTATCGTCCTTCACATTTTATGTCAGTATTGCCCAACTGCACAAATCCATTATCCTTGAATAATTATCACTGAGATGACAACACAACAAAAGTTTACTTGATTAACTTTTATTTTCTCAAATAACGGAATGAAGCTGTTGAAATAGATTTTTAAAATTATGAACTTTTGCTCGCGAATTTCAAAACCGTTTTGATTTTATAAGCAAAGGATTAACTGAATAGCCATTGCCAATTGCTGTTTTTTTGCACTGGAATTATTTCATTTTGCTAACTAAGCCGTGCTAATTTATAAACAATAATGGAATAATGATAATTATGAGGAGATGATTACCAGAACAGTCTGCGTGGGACAATAAACAGGAGGGTCATAAAAACAGGAGGATAATGCACAATAATTACAGTAGCAGGTAACTCACAAAAAGGGTTTGCTTCTGGTGTTAATGTTGTTGATTTCGTGGATGATGATGATGATGATGATGATGAGGGAAGCACGTAATCACAGACTGTATTGTTATAGAAAAAAAGTTTGACAAGCTGGATTTGGATGGATTGAAATGGTTGATGATAAGATTAAGTACGGTTTTTATTACCTCAATTATTCGGCTCATCTGCGCTTACCCAAAGGGTCAAACAATAAATGCAGCAGCAACGCAGCAAGCAGCAAAACGGTTACGTTACAACAACGATGTACATAAATGCAAGTTATTAAAATCATAATAGTAGCTTCCTTTGCTTTGGAGCGGATCGTATTTTATAAGAAAAGAATATCTTTTATTATTTCCTTTACTTAACAGGACGTAAAAAAGAAACTGGAGTATAACGAGAGATAACACACTACCATTACCTTTTTATTAAAAACTGGATGAATGGTCTTGGTCATCTCCTTGAGTTTCCCAAACCATTCCCAATTTATCTTTATAATGTCCATTAAAAGTTTTCCGAATGATAATTATGCAATAAGGAGGAAAAAAGTGAATCAATATTTACATTATTAAATCACTGTATTGATCCCGACGATGATGAAGTGCTGGAATAATAGTAATATTTAGTATAAAAAATGTATCGGTTATCATCATCAAGCGTGGCATTAGGCATCCAATTACTCATCATAGTCATCGAGTTTTTTATTATTGTTAAAGTAAAGTATATTGGTCACTATACTGTCTCTTTCTCTCCAAACAACTGTGATTTGAATTAAACTGAGTACGCTAGCTCCTGTTTAAGTAGTTGCGTTGCGATTGCTATATGGCTTGGTTTAAGTTGTTCGCGTTCGATCGCTTTGTGTGTTGATTACACACTTACGTTACGATTTATTTATTTTTATTATCATCACCTCAAAAGTGACAGGATGACTTGATATGACACTTTGTTCCGACCCAGGCCGATTCCTTTTTTATATCCAAATGAATCGAACGCTTTCGTTTTTAATCTCAATCCACTTACTACACAACTTTTTGTGGTGTACGTGATGCTTACTTTTACGAGATGTAAAGGAAGTTTAGTCTTTTATTACCCTTTTTGGTGTTTTTCTCTTGATAAGAAAATGCTGCTGAAACTGCAGAAACAGCAGCAGCTGCTCCGTTTTTGAGATAATCAACTGCAAGTTTTCTAGTTTTACGTAACTTTCTTCCAATTCCCCCCTTTACAATATTTTTATAGAATACATTGAAATTATGCGTGAAAAGAATAACGAAAGTTGCTATAAACACGTGTGCATGCAGAAATGAATCTGTAAAAAGGGACTTATTTATGTATCTATATTTATAAATATTTTAAAACGGCTAATGAATATTTACTTTATGACTTTCCGTCCTACGCTTGCAAATTCAAGGCACATTATTGCGAAATTGTTTTCTAATTCTAAGCCTAGCGTAAGAAGTATCTAAAAAAGATCCGAAAGAGTCTTTCACAAGTTATCTTATTTAATCATACAGCCATCATCTTTACAGTCACTCTCTTTTTATAGCTTCTTCAAGCTGATCCGACGCTTTTTAAGTACTACTACATGTAGTAGGCAAAAAGGCAGAGTGACTTACCACCACACCGCCATACGTACACCCCCTTCATCGTCGTTTTCTTATTCCCTTTTTGGTGCTCATCCATTTCGCTAAAATAATGGATAGTCAAGAATATCTCAACCAGTCAAGAAGTTTCAGGCAGGGGATGCACACGCGTCAAGAAAAAATGCGTGAGCTGAGCTGTAACGATCTGCTCAAGTAAGTAAGAGGGAAAACGTTTATGTCAATACAACATAATAATTTTTTTTTGTTTGGCTGCTCATCTTCTCTCAGATCCTACTTCTAAAGTTCCTGCTTATAGCTAAAGAGTAAAATAATAAGATGAAGGGGACTCCTTTCAAGAATAATTAGGATTCCCACTCCTACTTACATATATATGCGTAGTAGGTAGTTTCTCTTCAGTGGACAAATACGAAAGTGGTTTCTTTTCTAGTAGAGAGATATGGACGGACGTGGAGAGAATTAAATAAGCGTGCGCGTATAAGTTCAAGAAGGGAAGGAAAATTATTCTTCGCTTTCGTTAGTTTCGTTTAAAAAAGCAATATTATTCAATCATGACATTGAAAATCGGTGGCGGTATTAACTATCTGAAAGTAAAAAGTGGTGATAAGAACATCCAAAGTAAAAACGATAGTAGGACTGTTGCGGGGTTAAATATGGGACTGAATTGTTATAAAATTCCCTGTGGGCTGAGAAGAAGAGCGAGTGTAAGATTCAAAGTGAGTTATCTACCCATATTCCTGGTAAGTTTCCTGCTATTGCTCCTCTCCGAGCAAAATTGTTTGATAAAAGCGCAAGCAACAACTGCGGGAACGGGAACTGGAGGGAATGTGGGAGAGCCAAAGCTGGCATCAGCCCATTTACAAGGGAAAAGAGAAGATCTGTTTTCCTCTACCAGTAAGTTGGAGGATTTGATCGAGCACGAGCTGCAGATTGTTGAGCTGCTGGATACATTTGTGGAGTACACTATTAGCAGAACAAACATAATCAAATCGTAAGTTCTTTGTTGACTGTTGTGATATGATATAAGAAACATGATTTTAAGTATTCGTAGTTTTATGCTCACTTCCCGCAGTTTTTTTAATGAATTTGAAATGAAAACTCACTTTCATATTTTTTATGTCCCATTCTTTTACATGAAGTCGAGAGAAAATAAGTAGATTTTTAACCCTGAAGTGACTTTTTTGGCTAGGAGCAAGGCAATTATTATTATTGTCAATTTAATTACATGACAATAAAAGTTACATTCAATTATAATATTTAAAGACGTAGTGTGTAATTGTAACGATATCATTGTTTGGTAAATGGATCATCATCTCATTAAAATTGGCAAGTCATCTATGTATACATATTGATCTGTATTCTTCCCCCGCTTGCTTCTGCATTCACCGCAACCGCAACTTATAGCAGCAGCCGCGATCATAGCAAAGCTACTGTCGTCGCTGTCGCTAATTTTTACTTGTCATCGTGTAAACATCATAAATTATTTTGCATACGGTCATTACAATGATTAATGACTTGCTTCCCTTTACTTTTCAAATGATGGATAATAACTCGAAAGTATGAACGTTTCAGTTTCAAAACGTTGATGCAATTCGCTAAACTCGTATTATTACAGAGAACTAACGCGGTACACAGCAGCGGAACTGTCCAATATTATCTGGGCTGCTTGACAAAAGCATATTATTTCATTATTATTTTGCAAGAACATAATTGAAAGCTGACCTAATTTCAATTAAATTTCTATTATGATGGTTTCGAGTAATTTGAAAATTTTTTCATTGTTTTGTTGTACACAGCTACGTAAAATCTCAGAAGCAATTTCTGCTGAATGGAAGAGCTCATCCGAAGGAGGTTGTTGAGCATCCTGTTGATGCTTATCTGTTTGTACGCCGCTTAACTGCTGATTGGGAAGATGTCCAGATGTCTTTGCATGCCATATCCAACTATAGTACAGGTAAGAAGATCAATGAACGTTTTTTACTGTTGTCAAGAAGTCGCTAGAATATTTTTTTTAAACATTTCTGTCATAATCTTTAATTTTCACAACTTCAAGTAGCTCTATCTTACATCAACACCAAACAAATTTATAAAAGTACCTGGTTTACAACATTTCAAAAAGATTTCTGCTACGCAAATAACAGATTTGTTCTATTGGTAAAAAAGAATGATAGGTTACGACAAATACGAAGAAGACGTTCAAAGAAAACGAGATACCGCAACGGAAGCAGTAAAAAAAATCGTGATAGAATTTTAGAGACTCACAGCACGTTCTCTTAAAAGTTTTTCTTTTAAAAAAGCAAAATTTGTCGAAAGATTTTGTTATACTCGGAAATTTTTAACTACAAAAAAGCCAATTAATGTCTTCTGCTATCATTTTGCTTGCATAGTGAATATCCAGGGCTAAAGCATGAGTCATGAGGCTTTAAATGAGATCTTCGTGCAATAGAAATTTCCAATGATGGCTTTTTAATTTATGTGGGAATGAAATTATGCTGACGACTGATGAAAGCTCGAAAAAGAAATAATGAAGTAGTTCACGACGTTTTATCTATATGTTCAGGTAAAAATTAGTAATCATTAACAAACACAGGAAAAATCCAAATCGTAAACTAAGATTTTAAAATGGTATCATCTCAGTTTTGTTAATATAATCTTGAAAGGAATCCTCAATAAGCAAATGAATTTGCCGAAATCTTTGTTTTGTATTGTTACGTGTGTAGGTAGTCACTTACAGATACTTAGACTTAGACATGAAATTTCATGTAGTTCTATATTGTCTCTCCCCATTACGAAATGACTTTTCCTTTTTTATGCATTTTTAAGGATATTTGCTTTTCAAATCGTGCATTTCAGAAATAAATCTCTTTTTTGGTAAATATAAAGTTTCAAACAATTCATGTCATAAAAAAGTCTTGCGATATTAGTAAAACCACGTACTTCCGTTTTCATTTCTAAGTTTAATTTAAAGTCAATTTATTACCATTAAATAAGCGAAACTTGTGAGTACAGAATGTCGATTGGGAAGAGGTTGAACAAAGGCATTAGAGGGAATGGTTTTGGTTAAAAGATTAGTCCAACTTTTGAGTTTTGTCTTTGTAAGTAGTACTTTTAAAAGTATGAAGAATTGGCGAGAAAAACGCTGCCGATTTTCTTCCCATGACATCTATTAAATTGTTAATGGCTCTATCATTTGAAGTGACAGCCTCAATTTGCAATTACTCTGTGAACAACTGAAATAATTTCAACCTTTGAGTCTTTTTACGAGAGTTGCACATTTCAGCTTCACAGGTTTACAGATAGATAGATATTAAGTTGGTCACCAGTACAATGTGTGTAAGCCTTTTTGTAATTGTCTGTGTGCCGGTCTTAAATTTTCTATACTCAATGTTGTCATTTTGCGTTGTCCTCTCTTTCTCTCACTTTAATGTAAGGATTTGGGGATGATGATAAAGCATCCTGAACCTGAACTGCATCCTTTTTGAAAGAAATTATATTTTTTATTTTTATTGTTCAGTGAGTAATTGACATCTGCATTTTACAAAAAGGACCAACATGACGTTGCATTGCGTTGTTCGCTGCTGCTCACATAAAAATAGTGACGGATTTTTTCACTTCTCACAACTGTCAATGTAATGCCATTATATTTCATTATTTTACTACCGTTGCTGCTACCTTCTTTTAAGGAGAATATTTTACACATGTCATGTCATCATCATCATCTTTTTTTCTTGTGTTATTATTATTATTTCACTCTTTTGCTGTTTCCGTTAGTCCTTTTTTGCTTAGATATGCGAAGTGCAAATAATATCTAACACAAGAAGAGGAAGAAATGGGACAGGACATCATTCATCAGTATCACTTCTTCCCATATATTATTGGGAAAAGAGAGAAGCAGGTGGCTCCTGTTATTCCATTCCTTCACTAGGGGTAATTAGAGAATAAAAAATGGATTTTAAAAGAAGAAAAAATAATTTATGGTAACACGCCCTAAAAATCCCTAGACATTTATGAATTTTAAATATGAATTAGCAACTAACGATGGATGAGAGTTTTGCAGAGGTAGAGCGGTTACTAATAGGTGCTTGGCTATCTCATGTGCAGTTGCACAGGTGTTTCTTCCCCTTCAACAATAAACAATTCTATCACGCTCCAAATCCAGTTAATAAGGTTGCTTCTAATTGAAAAGCAATAAAACCAACACCTGTGAAAAATCTTTCCCTCGATAATTTTTACAATGATTGAAGAAGGTGCCACTTGCGAATTGACCATTTAAGAGATAAATCCGGATGCAATTTAAGTATGCAAGGGCATTCCTACAGCAAGCACGGATTTAACACGTTACTCAAACTGCTTCAAACTGTAACACCAATTTTATATCTAAAACAACAAAAAATCTTCAATAATAGAGTTGCTTGGTAGAGAAAAGAGTAATATTTCCCTTGTTTTTTATGATGAGCATTGTTATAGCATAATTCTTTTAGCAAAGACCACGAGTTTATCAATAATAAATATTTCTTTTTAGAAGTGTCATTACCAGCTCAATTAGCGTTTCAACCAGTAAAACCCTGCCATAAATTTTGACAGCAAAACCAGAATGCAGAAAAAGTGAAGGGGAAACAACAAAACAATTGGCTTCATCATCATCACAAATACCACCACCATCATCGTAATCTTCTCTGCTGAAATTTTTGCTTGCAAGTAAGAAGAAACTAAATAGGAAGTTAGAGGGGAAAAAATAAATCCTCTTAAGACTTTTCATTATTGTCATCATCGACACTAAAAAAAACATTGGATTCAAAGTGATTCACGCTAAAAAAACTGACATGACGTAAGTACCTAATAATATCGTTGTTACAGAAACACAGAAATAGGAATTAGAGTCGAAGGACAAGGTGGATAGTTATTTTGTTACTGTCACTCGCTCATTCTAATAATACTACTATTATTGCAAAAATCTTCTAAACTGCGAGGGCGACATGGCAGTTTAAATTTGAAATGTATTGTGCACGCATAACAAACAAAAACTATTACTGCAATAACAAAAAAAGTGAAATTAAAGTGCAGGGACACTACGCCATAGCATCGTCATCATCTCCATTTAATTCCCATTACGTACGTACATATTTAAAAAGAGATGAGTTTCTTTGATTCTGTAGGAATTTTAAGTAACGTACTTAAATACCTATACTTTCAACTACTACTGCATTAAACCTATAAAGAGACCTCGACATGACAGGTTTTTCGTTGGAATTGGAAATGATGACAAAAACGCTTTATTGTAAAGTGTCATTATCTCTTCGCACAAGTTGTTGGAGCTCTCTAGCATAGCATAACAACACTTTAATGCAAATTCTGCTTCTGTGTTGCACTTTTGGAAGCTTTTGTTTATTTCGCTTTGACGCAAGCACTAATTGTAAGTTTGAAGTTGTAAATAAATAAACATGAAAACAACAGGCATCATTGTCTTACGGTTGCTACTATACGGCGTAAAAATATTTTAGTCCCTTCTTATTCTCTCTCTGCTTCAATTTAAAATGGTTATTCGTAGCAATTATATTTCACTCCTGACAAATGTGATCTTGGAATGTACCTATAAACAGCGTTGTACGAGATTTGGCATCAAAAGTTTTGTAGAAAAAAAACTTTTAAATCCTAATGAAAAAAATATTTTAAAATTATTTATGTTGACAATTCCTTCGCTTAAAATCAGAAAACATACAAGCAAAAATGTTGGCTTGCTTGTTTTGTGGTGTTTATTTAGCAATGGAAATAAATATAGGTTAAAGCAAAAGTTACCACAGTTGGTCCTTATTTAACAGAAATTGCGGAGAATTTCTTGTGTGTATGTGTGTATCCATAATTATTTACGGATATTATGAGGTTTCTTTATGTCCACGAACAATAATAAACAGTGAAAATTGCGTCCCTTCGTTTGATTACAAGCACTTTTTATTATTACTAGTTGTAATAGAAATTGAATGGAGGTAGGAGGAAGGGAATTTTATTTAAAAGAAATGAAATTCTTTGCATTGGATATCTCATTGAATGGGTACGTTGCGTTGAATTATTTTTTTCTTAGTGCTTGAAATTAAGTACCTATGTTGGAAACTAATGTGGGCAGTGCGACTGGCTTAACATTATAATTAAGTATGAAAATAAAATGTCCGTAGAAATGATTGAATTAAAGCATCTTCATTTTACGGAAGTGGTACTTTTAATAATTTTTAACTGCACAGCATCCGTTTCTTTTCTTAGAAATTCATCAAAGCACTTTAACAAGATGTTCTCCTCAGCTCTTTTAAGGACCATGCTTAAAACATCAGTCCTGGTAGAAGGATAGAAACCCTTCCATTTCCAACTTATTGCTGAAGAATAATACGTAATTTGCTCTGATAAATATTTACTTAATCAAAGTGTGAGAGTAAAGCAATCATAGAAAAATGATTTGAACACACGACAACTGTCTGAATATTAAGTATTATGGTTGCGTTTTTAAAAAGATGATTTGGTTTGGAGCGAATAAAGCGTAATACTCATTCATAAGTATAACAATGCGACACAGATTTAGAAAGAAATAATAATATCGTACACTGCAAAAAAAGTGAATCATATGGCGTAACAACAATCAAATCAAACCCTTTCATTGATTCCTTTTAAGCAATTCTCATGTTCGACTAATTCAACTTCCATCCTTATCTCTTCTCCTGCGATGCGATGCAATGTGAAGAAGATGCGATCGCGATGCGACATGACAGCAGCACCACCACCGCCAGTGAAAAAAGAAGACGCGCAGCAGCAACAAGGGCTGCTGTGTAGTGCATCGCATTTAATTTTATTACCTATTTTACTTTTTTGCATCACTCATTCATTCATTTATTCAATGAATCCACCATATCAAATTTTTCATGCAATTTATCAATGTGGTAATTGGAAGGCATAGCAAATTTAATTCAGAGATGGGTACGTACGTACTACGTACGTACACGCTTGGTATGTTCAAGCGTCAGCTTCAGTTTCAGCTTCAACTTTTTCAAAAGTACTACAAAACTACCAAAATAGATAAAATAGGGATGGATGGATGACGATGATACTTATTGCTTCATATCGACCATCCGTAAAATTACTTTCTTGAGTCGAAATCAGACAGTCTCTTTTTTCTATCTTTTCTTAATTTGATTGAGTTTTGAGATGAAGCCCGTATTAAACACCTACCAGTAAGTAGGTGGATTTGAAATTTTGATTTTACCCAAGTAAAATTCACTTCGACAAAGGGCCTTTTGTTAAAGGTAAAATTTTTGATGGGGGGATGGAGGTTGCATACTGCATTATTATTATTATTATCATTATTACTTTACTCTCGGATGCAACGTTATGCAATTCTACAAAAAAAATTGTTGGTTTGTAAAAAGAAGAAATGTGAATCATTCATAAAAAGACGTACAAAATAATTGTACACTACACAAACCATTCATTCCATATTGTTGTTATTATTATAGTATTTTTTCTGGCTTTTGTTAACCGAAATGAA
>JAHZNJ010003121.1:0-11185 GCA_027744475.1 Lepidocyrtus cf. sotoi NNG-2020 | reverse complement strand
AAACATGTATACCTAATATCAAAAGCACATTCATGTAATAATGAAGGATAATCATGCAAGACAGAAGAAGAAAAAGAAGAAGACGTCTGACGTGGACTCGCATATTCGTCGTATGCACGTCTTTTTCTTTATAAAACGCAAGTATAAAAAAGTAAGTAAAGTAAAACTTCTTGCAGAAGTATCATCATGTCTTCACTCCACAATAATTTCCTAAGTAGAAATATCCATGGCCATGCATAACAATATTTATACCTCTCTCTCTCTCTAACTTTTTTAAAGAGAAATGAAAGGAGGCAAGAAGTAAAGAAGCGGGCTTGAGCTGTGAGCTGAGCTGAGCTGTTTATTATTGCCTCAATTCAAGGAGATTGTGAAAGAAGCTCATATAGGTTGAATTTAATGGCATCATATCCGCTCTTCTGTTGTGGCATTTCACCGTGGGAAAGGAAGGTGCTTCCTCACTACATCATCATCATCAGCAGCAGCAGCAACAGCAACATCAACAACAAGAACAACGCCAGTAACACTATCTGCTCTCCTCCGTAATAATTTTACTCTCCTTTTATATCGCCATCATCATCATCAAATACGATCAGACGAGCCAGACGAGGTTTAGCACATACGTTTTTTGTACTTTTATGCCTTTATGTTGTAAATTGTGATAGTAATACATCACATCACTTCGTAGTTATTCTTATTCTTATTATTATTGAGTATAAAACAATATATAAACGTACGCAACCGCAGTCCACTTTTCTGCTCAAGTGTTACTCAATTGTCAACTTCACCTTTATTATTATTGTTGTATTGTAGTGGGGGAAATTGCTAAAAAATCAACTCTTTACTCGTTTCTTCTTCTTTTCAAGAAAAGAGAATCTATTTCTCTCTCTCTCTCTCTCTCTCTCTCTCTTACTGACAATTGCAATAATAATAAGCATGATGATGATGATGATTGTGAGTTGCATTCGATTGTATAATAATAACAATATTCTGCTAAATGATATGAATAATATGATTGATGCGTCAAGGAGGTGATATGAACAATGTCGTGTTAAGAAAAACTTTCCACCTCCACTACACAATCCAAGTGTATGCAGAAAACGCAAACAATGGACACTTATTAGAACAGAGGCAAAAGTATCATAATATTGTTATTAATATGGTACACCTTTAGCTTTGTTTACGCTGCTGCGCTATCGAGTTGATCCTACACTTGCACATGCTTGCTCCTTGTAAAATGTAAGGTTTTTTTTCAATAAAAGTGTAAAGAAAACTAACAACGCACCTGTAAGTAAGACTTGACTTGAGGAGATAATATTACACAACAACATTTCATATTATTGAGGAATCAGCACATTGTTTTTATTATTATTATTATTATTATTATCCATTTGATCCAATTTTTACTGTACAATACAAATAATATGTAAGTCTTCTAACTCAGCAGATTTATTACCAGCCCGAGTTAGTAAGTAAGTACCTGTTTTGTTGTTGTTTTTCTTCCTATTTCGCGTAAAAATAACGCGGTATTTACTACGTATCGCATTTACTTACACTGAAATTGTAAGTTTATCATCTTCAAGATTTACTTTAATGTATGCGAGTTTAGTCTAACAAGTAACAAGAGTTAAAACGTTTTTTTTTGTCTGCGTCTGAAAGAAATAATTCAGATTCGTTTTAATTCATGAACAAATCATGTGACCTTTTTATTTATTCAATTCTAATCAATGGCTTTGGTAAAATGTAACAAATTGGGTTGCTTTAAATTTGCAAAATAAACGGCACTAACTTTATCATAACAAACATCTTTTAAAATTATATCTTAAAAAATCCCAAAAAATTAAGTATCATCTTACCCAGGGCGAAGCTGCTCGATCCGTAGGATCCATCACCACGGGCATGCTGCTGCTGCTGCTGAGATCTACAAAGTCTAGAGCCAGCCTTTTAGCTTTATTTGAAACGGTGTTTCCCACAAAAATATAAATGTTAGTTTGCGGAGCGGAGGAAAATATTTAAATTAGATTAATTTCGCTCTGCAGTATCACGTTTACATATTTTTTAATTTCGTTGGCTTGTACTTGAATATTGAGCACTGAGAAACTACGAATCCACACTAAAATCACTACGAAACCAGCAAGAAAGCTTAAACATAAATTTTCTCCCAAATAAGAGAAAATGAGATCGTTCAAAAATAAAGCTCAATATCAACTAACTTTACTTTTAATTAAATTAGAGAGGTTTAGAAGAGGAACAAACCTGGCCTCAATCTATCCCACTATTATGTTTTGTTTTTGTACTTTTATTACAGAATAGGAAGAAGAATCACACAGGAAAGTAAATTGACAGCGTCGCGCTTCGTAATAGGGAGACTGAGAATTTTTTAAATAAATCACGAACACAAAAGACACTTTTCAACGTGCGACATTAATTGATAAAATAACATAGTTCCGTGACAACTTGATTAAAAAATCGACATATGATATGTATAATGAAATTGTAATTGAAAACACAAAAAAAAGACTTTCTCCAAAAGAAGGGCGGAGGAGGAACCACCGGAAAAAATAATGCGTCACAATTGATCACTCTTCTTCTTCTACTTCTTCAACACATAAAAAATGGTTTTGGTTTTTTAAAAAAAGAAATGTTTTCCTTAGGAGGAATCACGAGGTTTTTCAATCAAAGTCAGACTTCATTATTCCAGTAAGGGAGCTTCCACTTCAATCGTCAAACTCCCACAACAACAAAAGTTACACTCAAACAGATTTCAACAATGAGCTAAAGTGACAGCCTAATGCAAACTTGATGATGATAATTATTACGCGGATGAGCTCTCTTCTGCTGCTGATGTATGGCTAGTTTTTTGGTGCATGCATAAATATTTATGCATGCCTGTAAAAAAGGTTTTTGTGTTTGCATGAGTAGCGAGCAGCGACGGCGGTGGTGGTGCTGGTGCTAGTGATTGCGAGGGAGTACATAAAAGGCTATCAAAAATCCTTTCGAGTCGACGAGTCGAGTGCCTTCAAAGTTTCTGACTGACTTTGATTACAAAAGCTTTATTATAATACTACCTCTCAGGTGAGCTACATTATACAACTGGCAAGAAAAGTTAAGTAAAAGTTTAAGAGTATAAAGAATAGATAATGCAAGACATGCTCCTGTTTCCTTCACAGCTCATCTTCTCCGTCTTTGCCACACGAACATGTAGCCAAGCCGTCCACCAGTCCCACGTCTTATTGTTGTACATAGTTAGTAAGTAAGAATAAGAACGTTACGTTATGTTACGTACGCACTCTGCATTTCCTCACCACCGCTACCGACAGGGTGCAACAACAGAGAAGCAACAACGTGCAGCATCATCAGTAGCAGCAGTGATCATTCAAAAAAATTGCATGCGATGGATGAGTCAAATCAACCAATTTAAACTTAAATGATGATGATGTTGATTGTAATAATAATAACATTCTTTCTTAGGATTTGAGTGGTAAAACCCCTTCAGTAGAAAATATTATTAGAACGGATGGATAAAAGTCGAAGACGACTTTTCATGAACAGGAGCAGCAGCAGCAGCAGGGTAACGCGATACAAAAATTACCTTAAAATAACTTCGTGTTAATGCTTCTAGTTCACTATCTAATTCAAAGTGCTACTGTGTTGTTTTGTTGTATGCATTTCAATTCCAAATAGAATGAGCCATGCTAAAAAGGTAGGATGAGAAAATCATCATCACCATCATCATCGACATTATCGGCATCGCAAACAAGTGGATTAACAATCAGTAAGTAGTAATGGTGTCTTTCTTCACTGTGGAAAGAAAAACGATATCATGCAAAGCAAAGTCCTAAGTCAGAAGCTGAGGAGAGACAAGAGAGGATGACGCATAATAAAAAACATAGTTCTCCTCCTCTTCGTCTGCAGTATCCCTGGTTAGCAATCCTTTATGCTGTTGGTGGTGGTGTAACAATAGGTTTATTATTATAAATTATGAAATTATATAAAAGACAAATGACTGAATACCCAATAATGTTCAACTCTTTAAATTAAACAATGATTCCTTTTCATTTTGACATTTCTGTAAATAAATGATGTTGGATTATGATTATGACATATCAGAAAGCTTTAAGAAAAATAACCAAAATTTTAAAAGATTGTTTCAATTTTGTTTTGAATAATCATGTTTAAAAATAAATACAAAGAAGTTTTAAAAAAATATTTTTATTGAAACGTAATTGATTGTAAAATGAAAAAACTAATCTGATCATGTCAATTCTAATAATGTTTTCAAAATGGTGATTAACATCTGTAAAGAAATCATAATTCTAGATTGATTACGTATCATAACTCATTTATCTTGTAACATGACAAATGATTGTTTAATTTATTACATAGTTTCAGTAAAATTGAAAATTTTATGAAGCATGGTAGAACAGAAGCAGCAAATTGACAGGTAAAGTTGATCCAAAAGAAAACGTCGAGCAGAAAAAGGTACAGCAGCAAAAACTTTGTATCAACAACTCACCCGCTTTAATACCATCATTATACTCTTTCTCCTTCTTTTAAATCTGGCATGAAGACGGCGTGATATGAATACATACTGTGTGGTGAGCAAGTATGCAGAAGTTACCACAAAATAATAATAGCTCCTGTTTATATACGCTTGCTTACGCATTACGTATATATATTTTGAATCAGTAAGGAAATCAGGGAGGCTGGTAGGGAGTATCATGGTCAAAGTCAAGGGTGAGAGTTGTTCATCCCAGCTTTCCCACATTCGAAAGAGTTAGTAGTATTATGCTTTAAAAGGAACCAACCTGTTTCTCAGTTCCGGTAAAATTCTCCAAAAAGACTTTCCATATAATCACACTATCATTAACTTGCTTTTCTTACATAAAGCGAGAGTGGAGAAAAAAATGGGAAATGAATAAACGTAGACGAAACGGGTAAGCATGTACAGGCACGTAATACTGATCTTAAGATAATCATTCAGCAAATAAAAAGCAAATTTAATGTTCACCTGATTATGAGACAACCACGTTTTTGCGCTCAGAAATGCAATGCATACCTATTTTTATTATTTTACCGGGATTCAAATGAAAGAGAATAAAATTTGAAACTGATAAATTAATCAGAGTATGATTTAAAAACAGGACCGATTTAGTTTTTAAGACTTTACCTAATAAATAAATTAGATTATAACATAATCATGCAATTAAATTAAATGTCTCACATTCCCCCAAATTTTTATTTTTGCATTAGGCATTTCACGAAAAGCATTAAAAGAAGATATGCGAAATATCTTTAGAATATAAAAGTTACTTGTTACAAAAAAGTAGGAAAAACGTCACTTAATGTAGCTCCAGAGAGAGAGAGTTATCAACACGAAATCCAAGTGTTTTTATAAAACATCTTTCTATTATAAGTGTACAATTGTAAGCAAATGGGTGAGGGGGTAGTAATGGGTACTCATGCATGCAAAGACCTGTTATATATAATCAAGCAGAGCTTTAAATATTTCAGTTTTATTTATATTTATCATATTCTTGAAGTTTTTTCTTATATGTCATGACTTTTTACACTTTTTTTACTATGATTACAACCACGGAAGCCAGTATCATCATCGCGTTTCTTATTATTATTCTCGTAGTAAGTGTGCCAGCTCAAGTGTGACTGTGTGACTGGACTGGACAGGTATGCGGCGGAGGAGAGGGTTTATAGGGTCAACTTTTCTTTATTATATTACTATTTAAAATACCTTTTCGCTACAGTGACCTCTCTAATCAGCAGCTAACCAACATTGGCCATTACTTAAGTATACAGCTTTAAAAAATACATGGATTTCATGATGATGTTTCAAAAAGATTGTTGTTTGTGTCCCGTTCCCAGGCTCTTCGCAAAAATCCCTTTCCGTTTTCATGTTTCGTATTCATCGTTGGATTAAAAGGCAGCTTTGCTTTAACATGATGATGATGATGATGATTTTGCTGGCTTCTTGTTACAATTACAGCCACTAACCATGTTCTGTTGTTGTTGTTGCCGCTGCTGCACGGAGTTAAGAAATTGGTAAATGCTCTACACTGATGATAGTGTTTACATGCATGTTTCTTCACGGTTGTTGAACCTCGTAGTTTAAAGGGGCCTTCTTCTTTCTTCATAGTTACTAAAAGGTGGGAAAGTCTTTAGAATTCATGACCAGCCTACACTCTAAAAGAAAGTCAATTAAATCTTTTATCAGTATATTTTTAATGCCATGTTTGGCTATTTATCTTTGATATGGATTTTTTAGGAGAATTTTATTTTAAGTAAGTTTTCTTTGTGCAGGTGTTTTCCCATGCAAAGCAATCCATTAATAAGATGTTCTTCTGTTTTGTAACTTGACAATCGTTTTAATATGTCTTTCTATAATAAGTTAATGATGATGATGATGATAGAGTGACTTGCCATCAAAGTAATTATATAAGGATTTTTTGGTAAAATGCTCAACTGGATCCATTTTCAGTTATCTTTACCGTTTTTTATTATTTCGAAGCAGTAAAATGCTCCAACGAACGTTTTTGACAAGTTCGCTTTTCAAAAATCAAGCGATTATTGTCCTTCTTTTGAAAAGAGTGTTTAACGGGACTTCCTTAAACAGTTGTAAAGGTTAGACTTTACTTGTTCCTTACCCTTATTTCCTTGTCTTTGTAAAATTTGAATGAAAAATTTTCTTCCTTAAAAACAATAGAAAATCTTATCTGGCCACCTACAACAACACAACCATGTTCATGATTTGTCATTATTTGTGGACCCATACTCATTGAATTGAAACATTGTTCAGACTTCAAAGTAGAGAGAAGAAGAAGTCAAGCGATTTTGTCAGACAGACTGTTTTGTGGTTAAAAAAGTCGCATAGTTTGAAATTCAAATTCTTTGTGTGTCTTTGACCGTGAATTCTTGTCACATTTCACAACCTTTTTATTACTATTTCTTTAACTTTAACATGTAGTTAGGTAAGTACAGATGCAGATATAAATAGGTACATGTTTAAAACGGAGCATCCTTAAAATATTATGCATTGATTGAGCTGATCAGTGTATTGTGCAATCAAGCGGCTAGTTTGCCGAATTGGCATTTAACCAACGGAAACCCTTTAACCACTGTATATCTGTACTTATTACTACTTACTATCCATAGCATGACATTTATCATAAAAATCCGTTGTAAATGTCAAAATTCAAAAATAAAGACCGAAAGAGTTTTTAGTTTATGAACTCTCCCGTGAAACGGGAGCCATCATCAAGCGGAATGATGAGAATGATGAGCCAT
Organism: Lepidocyrtus cf. sotoi NNG-2020; assembly: GCA_027744475.1. Classification (NCBI taxonomy): domain Eukaryota; kingdom Metazoa; phylum Arthropoda; class Collembola; order Entomobryomorpha; family Entomobryidae; genus Lepidocyrtus; species Lepidocyrtus cf. sotoi NNG-2020. The sequence continues at coordinate 3,889 of JAHZNJ010003121.1, read as the reverse complement.
GATAAATAATTTCGGAATGATGAGCCATCATCGACAACGGAAGTGAATAATCACAATAATTCATAAAAAAATATTATTGTATTGATTACTTATTATTCAATTGAATCATTGCATGGAGCATTGGAATTCAAAATTCAATTCAATTGATAAATTACAAAAACTTTTTTTTACATTTCCGAAATGAATTTAACAGTTTTGTTGCTGTAAAAGGCGTTTCTCTAGACTTTCAGTGTTGTTGATCTTCTGGAGATGCTTCAAATCTTATTATAAGCAAGCACACAATAGCAAAAGTTATCCACATCCTCATCCACTACAATACTACATTGCTATTGCTACAAACCAAAATACATCATCATCATTCTTCATCATCTATCAGCAGCAGCATCCCAATCTTGTTTGCTTGCACTACTGCTTTCGTGTTGGTTGAAGCCAGCAGAAAGTCAAGCAGGATCTTAACTCTTATTGGTCTCTGCAAACAATATAATGAAGAGGAGGAGGATGGGCTGGCCTGGCACACTCGTGCCAACAATGCAATACAGTGATTTTCAATTCACATGAAGGAAGAAAGTCAAAATACGTTCTTCATCTTTCATCTTTTACGAGGATCAATATTCAATATAAACGAAATGGTGTCGGTCCTCAAGCCATGAGTGTTAATAATTGAAGCATGTTTTTTAAGTAGGAAATTGATTATTGATATGATAAATAAATACATATATAAAAAAGTTTGCTTGAACGGTATTTATGCATTTTAACAATTAGTATCTGCCCAGAAGCAGAATAATTAAGCTTAATGATTAAATTTAAAGCTTTAAAGCTATTTGTAAGGCTATTTTTAATTACGGAAGTGCATAGATGAGAAGCAAAGTGCCAATGCCACGGACAGTTCAGTTCGATTTACCTTTTTTGTATTTAATGTTTTTGCTTTTGTTGTGTTATTCACTTTTTAACAGACAAAACATTTCCCGAGAGAAGCTAGGGATTTTCACAAGCAAAGTTCACATGTTTGAGTTGTTAGGCTACACAAAATTTTGACCTTTTAGGCGAGATTCGCACACATTAGGCACTCCACTAAGGAAACAAACATTCAAGAAGAATCAAAAACAACAAAAAAGAAAAACAATTTAAAATGAATCCTGATTAATCATTGTGTTGCTGTCATTCACCAAATAATAATAATATAATGCAAAAAATGCAGCTATGACGGTACAACAACAGTAATTAGGTAATTGCAGTTTTGCTTCTCAAGTCCAATAATCCTGTGTGAATTTGCAAAGCACAGTTTCCATATTATTCTTTTTTTCATTATTATGTTTATTGACAAAAAAAACAGAACGGAAGTTTTCCTGAATAATAAGTCACCAGCTTTCTCTCTCATTCGGTCTCATCATTATCATCGTGATGATCTTACTTACGTGCGCATGTGCATCGGACTTGGAGCTCCCTGTGAAATAAATTTATAATTATTATGGGAGCTTTTCACTACAATCAATTGTAGAGCACGATTATATAATAAAATAAAATAATATGTAACTTTCGTTCAGTATTACATAAATGCAACTGTTATGTATGTTATTCATTCATTATTTTTTTAATAAGGGAATAATATCAAAAAACCACAACAAAAATGCATAGCTGGGAAATAGTTTCACACTACTCTCACAATATTACCCACTTGTTTAGTTTCTCGGATTTGTTTCTCACCTGTTTACTTATGTTTATTTTTTCAACGTGCGGGCACGTGCCATATTCCCACATTTGGAAGCCATATATGTCGTCAACCAACACCAACTGCCTTCTTTCCTTCACACAACAACAACGCATTACACCCCATATTTTCCCGACGCGACGTCATAACAAAACAGAACTCTTCTTATGATTATTTTGTTGTAATAATAAGTATTGAGAGTTGAGTTGAGAGGAAAAACGAGCCCATGTGCATTTATGCTGATTGTGGTGGATATAAAAAGAAACTCAAGAGGTAGTAGTGAAAAGAAGAAAGGTCATGTTTAAGAAAGTATGGGAAATCATGTACCACAAAACGCAGGATTGCCTTTAATTTCATATCGAAAAAAAGTCTTATATTACTACTACTAACCCTTTTTGAAGTAAAAGGAAAATGAATCACGCCCCATATTATTTCCTTCCTTTTTTTGCTAAACAGATATATTGACACAACAACAATAATAATTTGCTGATGCGATTATTTAACTATCTTGGTTGGAGTGTTTGAATATATAAAATATTGAAGTTTCTGAGATTGTTGCATCATAACCTGACAAAATTAATTGACGTATTCGACAGTTACGTAGTACAGTACGTACTTAGTAGGTAATTAGGTAAAGCTTATCTCTCCAAACAGAAAAGTAAGTTCAAAACGGTCAGCCATGATGCATAGCAACTAACTCCATACGAAAAATGAGTAAACTTGCTCGAGCAACTGACCAAAGTCAGTTATTATTTTTATTTTACACAATTGCAATTGTTCATTTTACCTGCAAAAACTTCGCAAACATAACAAAACAACTTGAAAGACTTTAATTGCAAGGTATAAATCTTGTTTTTGAGCTTGTCACTATTAAAAGTTTTAATTAGAACGCTGAAGTAAAGCGCAGCACAACCAGAATCTGATTGTCGTCATCATAATCATCATCATCATCATCAACAGCAACAACAACTATATCGCATCACTATCATGACTGCTTCACGTGTCTGCTCAATGATGTGGGAGTATATAAAAATGGTGAGGTGAGGGTGAAGAAGTAATTGATTGAGCAGAAGATAATGCAATTTTTTACTCATTATATTTGTTGCATACCTATTATTTCTATCATACATATTTTTATGTAATACGAGTAAAAAATTGTTATAATCAGACGCATTTCTGCAACCGTTTTATTATCTATTATTGAAACCAGTGCAGTGCAGTAAGTTATGCTTGATTCTTTCTTTTACGTCTTCCAATTTATGCATTGAGCCGACGACATGGATTTTTCAAAAGAATGTACAAACTATTTTGTTCAAGTATGTAGGCAATAGGCAACAAAACATATCATTATTATTTATTTTTTATCTATTAATATTTCAAGACAGGCCTAATTGTCGCATTGTTTTTGTTGTCAATATTACGTTACAAACGATTTAAAGGTTTATTATTGTAAAGCTATTTTCTTTTTTTCTATTGTGAATGTAATGCGAATTACTTCTTTGTTACTTACAATTAGTGTACTCTACATCAAGGGGTTTTTACTTAAGACGATGACTTTTTGATTGTACAATATTGAATTTTTTTGAGTACGCAATAATTCTTTGTAGAAAAATGCAATTTTATTATCAATTGCAAAACAATCAAGCAAATTGACATACAAACAATCTAATTTTAGCAAAAGATTCACCTTAGTCGCATCGACTATTTAAGTACGCGACAAGGATTTTGTATTATATAATGCTCGCCGTCGTCGCTAACTGCTATTTCAAAATAATTAATCGAGATCCACTAAAAATATAATACGCAAACAATCTTAACATGAATTACTAAAAGGCTGCGTTATACCTAATTAAAAATCCACATATTTCAATTGTCAATTTTTATAAGGGCAAATGGCAAGGATTTTAAAACGGTTTAGTAAAGAGGTACAAAAAAGTTATTGTTTGTATTCGATGTAGCTGCAACCCGCTCAATAAAAAAAATCTGTGCATTCTTATGAATTCTAAAGTAAAGTAAAACATCGACGGTAAATGATTTTCGTTAGATGTACCTAACTCCGACAAATGTGTGACAAAGACAAAACTAGATTACTATAGCAGCAATAGCATTAGCTACTATTTACTAGTAAAATGCTAACTAGAATGTTAATGTTGTAATTTATTTTTATTAATATTATAACAA
>JAHZNJ010003120.1:0-17635 GCA_027744475.1 Lepidocyrtus cf. sotoi NNG-2020 | reverse complement strand
TCAAAAATAATTTATTCAAGCCGGGGGACTTTGTTGCTGTTGCAGCGTCTGGAGGAAAAGATTCGACAGTGTTAGCGTATATTATGAAATTGTTAAACGAAAGACATGGTTATGGATTAAAACTAGTTCTTCTTTCAGTGGATGAAGGAATTACAGGTAAAAAGGATTTTTGCATTATATCTGTGATTGAATTTTTTATAAGTAAAAAAATTATTGCCAATTAAAATTGACATACTTTGTAAAGGTTATATTATAATTGACGTTTTTACATCCTAAATAGGATATCGTGACGATAGTTTGGAAACTGTAAAAAGAAATGAAATTCAGTATGACATTCCGCTACAGATATATTCTTACAAAGATTTGTATGGATGGACTATGGACGAAATTGTTCGAGAGGTACGTATCGTATTTTTTTTTCTTAAAACTTCAAATATAGATTTTGATTTCCAGTCATCAAAATTATTTATAGTTATAGACTTTCATTTTAATTATTATTTTTTAGGTCGGGAGAAAGAACAATTGCACATTCTGCGGTGTATTTCGAAGGCAGGCGTTAGACAGAGGTGCGATGCTTCTTGGAGTGGATAAAATAGTAACTGGACACAATGCTGACGATGTTGCAGAAACTATTTTAATGAACCTTCTTCGAGGAGACGTAGCCAGGCTCCAGCGTTGTACAAATATTACAACGGTGACTTTTCTATTTTAAAAACAAATATCTTGCTTCTCATATAAATGTATAATACATCGTAAACATAGTATGTATTGTAATGTTTGATCTTTTATGCAATGCAATTCGGCCTCCTAAAATCAAGAGGATGATAATATTAATTTAATTCTTTAAATAAAAGGTGAAGCCCTGTCAATTAAGGAAGGCGTAAAGATGCCAACTCAAGGTGTGTGTAAAAGATGTAACTACATTTCGTCTCGCGATCTGTGTAAAGCCTGTGTCCTCTTGGAAGGTTTAAATAAAGGTCTACCAAAGTTGGGAATAGGCAAGAGCAGTAAAGTTGACGAGCAATTAGCAATTTTAAACGGAGACGTTAAAGAAGGAGGAGACGCAGTGTCTCCGGCACAAAGGAAATCTGGATGTTGTGGTAGCGGTGGAGGTTGCAATTCGGCAAAGAAAGCGGCAGGGCCTTCCTTTACGAATTCTTCCTGTTGCAAGCAATCAAAGCGGCAAAGCAAAAAGAGTATAGCGAAAGCTAAGCAACTTGCCGAAAGATCTGCAGCACCACCTCCCGATATTTCCGAAGTATACACCAATGTGAGGGATGCTGCGGAAGTGTTTGATTTCTTTGGATGCGGTGGGGGTACTTCTGATTTGTTGCAAACGTTGAATATGGACGATGATGACGATAGCTTAAGAACTGATATAAGAAGTGGTGGTGATCCAGGAGATATTGAGAATTTAGGAAATGTTGCAAGTAGATTATTGCATAATATTTCTAAGAAACCCTGATCATGTTTTTTATTAACTGTTTTATTTTATTTTTAAAATAAAAAACTAACTTTATTTATTTTAATCTTTTTCTAACGAGTTAAATAAAATACTTTTTACAATTCGCACGTTTTTATTTCTTGTGTTACAGTAATTGTAATTGTAATCTTTATTATAGTGTTGCATAATTTCTGGCATATACAGTAAGCTAAGTGAGTGCGATGCTGATGCGAGGTAATCAATAATCACTTTGTTGGATGATTGGATATTTTTATTTCATTAATTTACTTTTTTTCGCGTTTTCATCGTAGTATATCATATCGTAAACATTCGTAAATATTTTACATTAGAAACTTGTAAAGGTTAAAGGAGCATCATTTTAGTGTTGGGGTGTTGAGCAGTAGCGTAGCGAGATGTGGGCGAGTAAGTGCAGGTAATTCAATTTGATGATGGTGGGTTTGCAAAACCAATGTACCCAGTACCCATAGGTATTATGTGTTTATTATTGACAGACTATTCATTCATATTTATTCTTTTAATTTAACTTGCTCGTTACAATATCATACCAATTCGATCATTCGCATCCTTTCATTTCCACGGTAAAGCAAATCAGATTTTCAAAATACTCATAATAATATTGTGTTTTATTCTTCTTTCTTTTGTTGTCACATCATCATCATCGGGGTTTCTATTTTCGTGAGCTACGAAGATGTAAGAATGCATATTGCTTGTTTTGCTGGATATTGTGGTGATGTGATGATGTGAGCTCGATTCAATCCGTTTCAGCTCTATCCTCCTACACACTATTGATATTGTGTATATTAGGCTTACTGTTTTACGATAATATGCATCCGATTTCACTCCATCACCATTCACAGTCATTTATTCAACTTCCATTCTGCAGAACTCTGTTTCTTTGTGTTGAAGTAAGTTTAGTAGACCAAATGGATTCAACAAGATGTTTTGTAAAGGGCAGAGGGACACATGAACGAGTAAACAAGTTTGCTGTAGTATGTAAGTATGAAGTACCGAAAAGGAAAGCCAAATGAAGTTTGTTCCGTGAACAATTTTTCCCCACTCACAGCGTCTTTACTCTGTTCATGTCCGACTCGACTTCTGTGGCTGTTACTGTTGTGTCCTCGAAAAAACTGATCAGTTTAATTTTATTTCATTTGCTTACTTACACAACCATACATCATATCATTACTATTACAAGCGGAGTTTTTTAGTTTTAACCTTCTCTTACTGCTGCTGCTGACTGGTGAGATTTTTGTCAGTTTAACTTCATCCTACTCTACTCATCATCGCATCATCATCATGAATACCCTACATATTACCTATACCTACTACGGCGTATCATATTATCTCATCTTTCTCTCACGTTGCAAAATATTATGCATAAAACAATCAGACTTTTTAGTTTCATTTTGAGTTCTCTTTTTGATTTGCTAATTTTTCCCTATAGTATTAACTTACGCTCACTTCATTCTTCTCCCAGTCCCAGCATTCAGAAGAGGTTGCAGATTCTATTATGATGAGATTACTACATTAACAAAATTAGTACATATTGAGAAAGATGCCACTCTCCGACCGACGTGTAAAATGTGATTCTCCAGCTTTTGTCTTTATGTATTTGGATGATCTGTCGAATTTATTCTCTCCTGCTACTTTATTATTATGGATCTAGGTTACTCCGTTTTTTAATTTTTCCGTCCATCGCAATTTATTACATTATACAATAGTAAAAATTATTATATGTATCTGAACATTTAATATGCAAGTCATACATGTGTGTGGGTAACATTGAAAATTTGATTAAGATGATGGTGATAGCTTCACATAATAAGTAGCTATACAGCAAAACTGTGGAACTACTGCATAATACTGCTGCGTTTTTGTCGTAGATAAAAAAATGCAGAGTACCGTTTATGCAACTTTTATTTTAAGACGCGTCCAATCCAAGTAGTAAAATCACCTATTACTAAATTCCCCCTTCAGCAGCAATCACCACACCACTACCAATACTGCCGTGAATAAAGATTTTTATATTTTGTTTGCCACTGCGCTGGTAGTAAAAGTAGTAAAAAATTTATAATAGATTTAATGACACAAACTATCTATGTAGTGTAAATGTATCAAAAGCATCAAATCAATTGAAATGCGATACTTAATGTTTAATGAAATTTCATGAAATGTAGAGTTAGCGAGGTAACGAAACGAGGAAGCCCATTGGTTGATGTGAGAGAAGCTTCTCTGCTGCTGCAAAATAATGAGAAAAAAGAGGAATATTAGGATAAAGTTGCTAATGATAATGAATGATGCGATGGGGAAGAAAAGAGGGTTATTATGATGTGGATGAATTGAACGTGCATTGCATGTGTTTCCTTTTTTCTTACATTTCTTTTGTGGAAACACAAAACGCAACGACTTGTTGGATTTGAGCAGGAAAGAAAATATATCGGTGATTGTACGAGGTGAACTGAAATGAGCAGCAAACAACCAACAGAAAGAAGGAGCAAGAACTGTTCGTAATGCTAAGATGACGCAACACAGCATATAATCTGCACTTACTACTGCGCCACTGTTGTGTATTGTATGTAATAGTAACAATGAGTTTAGTGAAGGAATAATGTTTTCATGAACTGCTCTGGGCTGGCTTGGCTTTCGGTAAGTAGCATACGTCAAACGAGCTGTAGAAGAAGTAGGACTGCGACTGGTTGTCTAAAAAGATGGTTTTAGAAAAAGAAAAATGTATTTTTTTTCTATTATACGTAATTTAACCCTTTACGTGCTGTTGGTTGCTGAATCTATTGCGTAAGTAAGCCGAAAAGTTTTCTTATATGACATAAAAATATTATGGGTGTTACGCAAAGTCTTCAAATGATATAATTTCAATTGGTTTATATTTGAATATAAATATATTTCTTACATAAAAGGAACATATTCTAATGAAGCTTCAAATTTTGCGTTTCGGTGAAAGCCAAGGAGAAAGCTAGTCTTTTTCCAATACATACTGTGAGTTAAAAGGGTACTAGTTTTGGAAGCTTGGAAGTCGCATGACTGTGACAAGAGAATGTTTCTTTACTCCACTACTCCCACACCATATCCGAATTCCATGAGTCACTCCTTTTGTGAAGTGATTATGAGTGTACTTGCAATCGACTAGAAGAGGTTAGATAATAAATTTTTGCAAGGAATGTGACTTTTTGGCATGTGCCTGCCGATAGGTATATGGCTCGGTAATTCTGCGGCTTCACATCCGCATCTTTCTAAACATTTTGAGATTCTTTTTAAAGAAAGGAAAGCGCATTTTTACAAGATTAACATGTCTATGTGTTTTGGATTGCATTCCATATCATATTTACGGTTGGGTTTAAGAGAGACATTCCACTGCTCAGAATCTGTAGGATTGATCTTCATGGAATCAATATTATTGAGCATGACTAACTAATTTTTAAAATAAAGTTTTTAATAATTGAGTTTGAGTTTGAGTTTAAAAGTTGTTGGTTACTTTTTTATGCACGTATAACACAGTCACTTTATAAAAGTAAATTCTTATTTTATCTCATTTCATTACCTTACTTTCATCACTTCTTATCTATTGAGTAATGACCCTTAACCAGTGCAACAACGTAGAAGTCATCGGACGGATAAAATGTTCATTCATTCCTAATTTTGTAAATAAGACAAAATTACTATTTACATTAGTACTTAAAATAAATTATTATGGTTCATGTATCATGTAATCGCACTATCGCACATAGTTTAATTGTATTCATTTCTAACATTGTTGCGTCAATCATTTAGGTTCAAAGCTGGCACGTCTGACAGATTTAAGATATTTAATGATACTTTTTGCCTTCTGTGTTTAATTTTATATTTATTCTTGCCCCATTCAAATTTTCAGATCAGACTTACTCCAAAAATGAAAAGATCTCCAAAGAATCTATTTTTGCATTTGTTGTCAATTGTCATTCAACAGACTAATTACATTTTCAAGTATAGATAGGTAAGTCGGATTTACAGATTCAGAAATGTATGTTTGTACAGTTCAATCTTTTTTTATTAATTAGTAGCACGATGCCATTGTGCTATGCTCATAAAAATACGAAATTACTATGTGTAGCATGTAGAGAAATAAGCATCAATCTACTACTGACTCCTCAATTTTAAGTACGAATCCATGTAAAGCTGCTTTGTCTCCATCATTTCAAGTAACGGAATCTTGCACAGAAATGAGCAGAAACGGATTGTACCAAATCATCTCATCATCTCTCTCATGCAAATCAATTTGAGAAAGTGTGGCTGCAACATTTGTACTAATACTAGTTAGTAAATATACCATATTGAAAACAGCACAGCGGATGAAGTCGAAAAGGGAAGTCATTAAGCATGGAAGCAGCAGATATTTTTTTCCTTCTTCTTATTACTTGTTCTGCCTGCCATGTTAGTTGATAATCATCATCATCACTTTACCAGCATCACTTCTCCTTAATTTCATTGCATTGCATCGTTTGCTCAATTGGCCGATTGAGTACATAATAGAACTGGGACTTGGGAGAGAGGAACCGATGAAGGAGAATGAAGTTGATGAAACACGAGAGTGAGCATTTATCCTTTACTCAAAAGTAAAGTCATTTCTCTCATATTTTAAGCAATTCTAATTCATAATAATAACATATACAATATGCTGGCTGCTACTCTGCTACCCTGTTTGGTATGCACAAAATAAAGAGTTTTATCTCTTTGAACTTTTCTAGATTAGAGCCTGACTTTAGAGCTTTTATGAAACGGAATGGTCTACGACGGACGGACGGTGCTGGTATTAAAGTACGAAGTAAATAAAACTCATGCTCCTATATCCGACTATCCGACTGACTTAAGAATAATATATTTTATTATAAACGTGCTCAATGCAAATTGTATCAATACATAATATAAAATATCAAACGTGTATCATTCATACAAAGAAGCTCACACATGCAAAGGCATAACATAACAGAGGAGGATGATAGATAACAAGTAGTAGTGGAGTCGAGGAGGAGACGTATCCAATGAAACTACATGAACTTTTTGATGAACTTCTCCTTGAGTGTTTTCTATTTTTTTTGTTGTGTGTGTGGGGCTTTTTTTGCTATTGCTACTGCTCCTCATGGCAGTTGAAAAAGCAGACTTCTTCTTTTGACTCTTGTATAAATTACGAAGTAGTACATGTCGCACAATAACACTAAAAAATTTTAAGGGTAAAGTATTTCCTTGTATAATAAAACTGAATTTTTTATCAAAATTTAACTATGGAAGGGAGCGAGAGAGATGAATAAGAAAACGACATATGGATAAGAACGTATACCGTTTACAGGGCGATGCAATATAAAGATGCTGTTAGCTTCATCTCTTTTCAATTGCAAAAAATCTACTGACAGACAACTCATGAGCAATTAGATATATGAACAATTAATGAGTGGTGGAGGAGTGGATGAAGAAACTACGCAAAATATATTGATGATGAATTGACGAAAGGATTCGGAATGAGAGAATTTAACGCAGTTTTCCTTTAATAGTAAGTGGCAAATGGCAAGTACCGTCTTCCTTTCTCCCTTCCCCCCATCCTCATCTCAACTGTCTGTAATTGTACTACCTGATTCACTTAGGTAGATATTAGGGTTGTTTTGTTTATGACAATTGATTTAGGTAGTTAATTACCATTTTTACCATTGCTTTATTACTGAATAGTTCTAATATTACAAAACTCTCAAAAACAGATACACGTCATTGTGTTTGGTGTGTGATGAAAATTATATCTGTTTGCGAATCTGCTACGCTACGAGTGACTTTGTGCAAGTACGACAATAAAATGTAAAAATGTTTGTAGGTATGCATTTTATTATAAAAATTTAATAAAATTCTGCTTCTGTAAATCTACTTAAAACCAGCATTGTTGCTTTATTTCATCGCATCCACATCTTCACCATCATTATATACTAAATTATGGCTACCCCGATGATATTAGCGAAATGCATTGCATGCATAATGCTTTCAAAACAACAGTAACAACAACTAACAGCTTAATCAGATCCTCTTTAAATCATTGTAACAAAAATTGCACATATATCGCTGATGGCTTCTCTTCAACATTTTGTTCCTCTACCCCAATCCATTTTCTATGTTCCGCAGTAAGGTCAGGTACCTACTACCTACCTACCCAAGCGTTTTGCATGTAGCAGCAGCAGCACAGCAGCGTTTTTCTGTTGTTGATATACATTTAAGTAAATACATAATTTTGTTAAAAGTATGCCAGTATAACATTATTATTGTATCCAACTCCACTACTTGTCTTCAATTAGTAGCGTTTTTGTTGCTGGATATATTGCCAACGGAGCGGAGTAGAGCAATGGAACATTTTATCACACAACAACGCAACATAGCAGAGACCAACGCAGCAGAGACTGAATTTCACAACGCAATTGTTGAAACTAAGAAGAAACTAAGCATTTTTTTTGCATCTGTCTGCCTCTGCCAACGAACGAATGAACGCCGCACACCGCACTGGCACGCACCGCGTCCATCAAAATCCTTCGTCTCTATCAACGAATTCGAATGGCTTGGGTTTGATTTTCATACGTCTCCTCTTCTATTAGGGTTGCGTCGTACCAATTTATCTATACTGGAAAACGAAAAAGAAGTAATAATGATTGTGTTATAAGAATTACAATTCTATAAGTATGCGTCTATTTCAGTATGAACAAGAAAATCACTGTTTCATTTCAGTATTCTCTCTTCATTTATTCCCAGCTTTTTCACCTCGTCTTTTTGGGCTTCCAATGTTCAAATTATGATGCTTACACGTTTGTATTATTGCGGCTGTTTCTGTTACTAACTGAAATATGATTGTGCAAGAGCCACGTTTAAGAATGGATCCTGGAAATTGCCAAGTCATACAAAGTAAAGTCTAGAAGCAGAAATTGGAAGCAGGAAACTTCCATGGGAAATTGTCTTTAAATGAAATGATTGATTTTTTTCATGACTTTATGGCTGGTGCTGTTGCCTGTTTTTAGAAAAAGAAATGGTTAGTGTATAAAAGATGGTGAAACGAAGTTAAAAAATAATTGCATCCGCTACCGTCTCTAAAATAAATCCGTTTGCCGAGTAGAAGTAAAGTAAAATTTCTTACTTAAATAAAAAAAGAATGAACAAATTGGATATTGAAATTGTTTAGTACTTCACAATGATCGAGTTAGTTGACAATTTCTTTGTTTCATAGAGAGAATTACTGTATGTAAAAATACTAATTAATTAGTTTACATGAACAAATTTGATCATTTACGAGCGAGATGAAATTTATTTCTGGTCGAATAAGCATCTAGACCACAAAGAGCTTTTTACGACTTGTTTTTCAATCAATTAATGACGGTCATAAGAAAAATTAAAGCTCAACGAGCGTCAACTCTTGAACAACAGGCTTCAAAAGGAAATTCTTACTTATCCCCATTTTCCACCATCCTTTCTTAAATTAGATTTCTCCCTTAAAATTTGTTGCTCAACTTTTGTCATTTATTACTTTACAATCTTCAGTATGTAGCCGTATGCCGGATATAGAGCTTTTGTACAGTACAATCCTACAACAATTGAAATAAGACAATAATTGTAACAAAAAGACAAACAATCATCGTAGTTCAACGAATTTCATTACGATGTTGATTGATAAGACAAGTTTACAATAAAAAAGAACAAGCAAGTGTGAGCCATTGCATTTGCTACTACCTGTTGCCAAACAAACTCATCTTTTTCGATGTCTTGCTTTATCAATCGAAATTTTTCACGTAATGTAAGGAGGAAAAACATGAGCGAAAATAAAATTAGAATGGAGGAAAGAGCATTAACATTTTCGCATCAACAACGCACTAACCATTCAATCAATCTAGCGAAATAAATATTAATCACATCACATCAGTAGCATGAAAGGATATACTGCGACGCGACGATGATGTTGAGGATAAATCGTATCAATGTAATACCTACTTACCAACTAATTTGGCTCTTCGAGAGCAACAAAATGAAATTAAATGTCGTAAAACACTTGTCCTTTAGGCTTTCGCATTTAGTTAGCAGGCAGATTGGCCCAGTGAATGGCACACGATGGAATAGGGGGATTAGACATAATTTGGTAAAAATGGAAAAAGGAGTAAAATATCATTATGTGTTGGCATAAGGCAATACAGTATTATTAATGAAATGAATGAACAACTTCCAATTATTATATGAGCTTTGGCTTTGGCTGCCTGGCCAGGTTATTCACAACAACGACGAGACCAAGAAGAAAAGGGATGAGTCAGTCTGGTCATTTAGTGAGTTAAAGCCGCGGGTGGTTGCCTTGAGGAGAGATTGAGTATAAAGCAGTTGCACTAGCGAGCCTTTGGTACACCTACGTACTACTTTTACGCGTAGCTCTACTCACACAACACAGCCCATACCCCATCCTGCTTAGGAGAAAAAATGAATCAAATCAGAATGAGTGAAAGTGACCTACCTACTGTAATGAAGCATTCATATACCATACCATCGTGCAGCTCATATCACGCTTTAATATTTTATTTATTAAATACTAAATAGCAATCGTATTCATCTGTTGATATATCGTATACAGGCAAAACTAATTTAAAATCAAGCAACCTTTTATTATTAAACTATTAAAATATATTTTTGTCATATAAATGTCATTTGAATATGATTGGTTCGGCTGCCACTCTCTGTCACAACTTGAGTAGGAAACAAAAAAGGTTATTAAACCAAAGCGTTTCTGCTGCGAACTTCCATCTTCCCAAACTCAGACATTAGTTTGATATAGATCTGATTGCCAACATCTCTCCACTGCTCCACGTTTGTTTTAGTTGACGTGTATTATACTTACTTTATGTAGGTAAAAAGATCATTCATGACTATAATATGATGAACAATAAATATTATGGATGAGAATGCAAAGGAGGCTGTTGGTTGCCTACCATTCGCCATCGCCATTCGCCATCATCATTGAAGTAAAGTTGTGCCTGTGCAAATACACGTTGCGTTGTTGGGCTAAAAAAGATTTCCCTAATACGTTTAGTTGTAGGAGTAAGCTGTGTTCAGTTGTGTGATGTGATGATGAAGGACTACTAAATTGAATGGAACGTAAATATTATTCTCTTCTTTATTTTTCCAAGGCTGAAAACTTTCATGTTGGTTCATGGAAAACATTGGCTTCTCTTGAAATAAGAATCGTGCTTCCAACCTTACATGAAAAATTAACAACAAAACATAACATGAATAGTAGAGTAGCTCAGAGATTGTAATAAACTATAATTTTTACTGTGATAAACCCTTTACTTTCTGTTAGATAATAATATTTCTTATTCACGGTTCTTTTAAATTCTCATCGTCCACAGCTATGCCAGTAGTACACAAAATATCATCATAATAATATATAAACATAAGTTGCAGCGCAGCAGCGGTTGTATAATGAAAACCATGAGAATTATGGTAAATGCCAAGTGATGATAAAAGTGTAACACTGACCGCTACTCTGCTTGGTGGTTTGATAGCTATGAAAAGGCATCAATAATGTATTGCTCATGCCATGCCATGCCGGCCGTCCATCCAATTCATTCTTTAAAAAACAAATAAAAAATGATTTTGCGTTGCATTGTATTACACTGCTGTAAAGCAGTTTTGCAATGCAATATTATTTAGCAGCGGGCTTAGAAACGTACGGCGCAAGCGTTGTCCTTGTAAACAAGCGTAATTGTCATAATCATCATTATCATCTTCTACATTTTTTTCGCTGAGAGGAGAGGAGACACACTATAAAAGTTGTTACATATTAGCTACTGTGCTAAGCTGGTACATTCCTGGAATCAAAAACGAGAAATCAAAGCCTAGGATTTTTAGCTTAGCATGGCTTCCTTCCTGCTTTCGTTTCCCTTAAATGTATTTCCTACTTATGCGCTATCGTTCATGTGTTGGGTAAATAAAAAAGGTCTGCTTGCTTACTTATACGGGTTTTTGATTTTGGTTGTCTAATTTGATTTTAGTTTTTTAACCAGTGCAGGGTAACACCATCAATACTATCATGGTCACATGCCCCTTTTTCTTCGATTTTCTAAAAGAAAAAGGGGCCCTGTTAGGCTAACGCTTGTATAAAAAGAAGCATTTATAACGAACAGCAATATTATGTATAGTAACATGAATCCTGAATTTTATTTACTTTCCTCATTTTTCTATTCAAATGGATCATGGATGGATAATGATGATGCAACTCTTGTGCTTATTGTGCCATTCTACTACACGTAAAGACTGACGTGAGTTTGAGTTTGGTTGTATCAATGTTCTCAAAAATGCTTGAAAAGTTTATTTGATGAACGAAGCGAGGTTTTGACAAAATGTTATTATTGAAACTCTACTATCATTATGACTACTTTTTCAGCTCAATGATGAAAAGGTGAAGAGGAAAGGAGTAAAAAAGCTTTTCACGCTTTTTTGTTGTTGTTAGTCGTGAATACAAAGCAAAAGACAAACACACGTAGTACATATAGCGTAACATGTATATTAGCTTCTTTCGCTTTTACTATCCAATCCAACTCATATTCATGTATGTACAGTACATGGACAGCGGCTTTCGTCCATCGACCAGCAGCAGAAAGAAGTTTTGGTCGATTGTTGTGATGAAGCAGACTATAGAGACAGCCAAGAAGAGAATGATGATTTACTTTAAGCATGCTGAAATGACGCTGCTGCTTTGATGATGTAATTGTATGGTGGAATATGGATCGGCAAAATACGAATAAATATGGTACGCTACGGTGTAAAAAGGCAAAAAAAAAACTTCATGAGCCTACTGACTGAGTTTCGTGTTATAGAGAAGGAAGTGCGCTCAAGCTCATGAATGTTGCCGTTGCTGCGTTGCCTTATGCTAAGCAGACAGTAACATACATGAGCAAAGTAATGCTAAAAATTACTACTACTACTACCAATGAACTTTCTGTCGTTGCTCACTTTCGTTCATCCACAATGTGCTGCTGTGAGCCAACCAAAGCTTAAACAAACTGAAAGAGTTTTAAGCTCACATGACTGCGACTCTTCTGTCGAAAATGTTTCTTGTTCAACATCATTTGGTATATCGGGGATTTTCATGTACATTCATGAGCCATTCGTACTTACTTTTACAACAGCGAGCGAAGAAGGCTTGATATGAGCATCATTATTAGGGCAATGCAGCAGTAGTGGTGGTCTGGTCTGGTGGTGGTTGCATGGAAAGCTAAAATGTAGATGATATTGATAATGTGATGATGGTGATGGTGAGGTGATGCCACTGCACCATAATATGAATCTTCTCTCCTCCACTACTATTTTGGAAGTTTCGTTTTCGTAGTAAAAATGAAATGAAGAATGAAGGAGAGTGAGAGCGCGTCTTTTCCTTTCTGCTGCTTTCTACGCTGATAATCTTATAAGTAAACGAGTAGAACAACATTGGAATGGAAACTTCTGCAGCAGCAGGCAGGCCAGCAGCTAACTGTGGTGCCAGTGTCTGTGTTCTTGCATTGTTATTGTAATACCCATCATAAAACTTCCAATCTTCTGTTCCCTTCATTACCTCATTCATATCCTCCACATCTCTTTTTAGATTTTGGACCTGTGAGCTGTGAGACATGGCATCACTCTACATAACAAAACAAGTAGTAAAGGAATGACGGAATTGAAATGAGATAGAGAGAGACACACAACAAAACACATAACATTTTAAAACATTATAAGCGACATGAGTAATACTATCATCATCGTCAGTTCGTTTAGGACAAAGTGGTAAATGTATTAACTAGCTTTAAATCATGAAGAGAGCAAAAGGATGTATCATTATAATGATGAAGAGGAACTTCATCATCAAAATATCCCACAGTAGTGATCCTCCTCATCAACATCATCATTGTTGTAAAAAAAGGCTTAAAAATTTAATGTGCGGACAGAGAGGAGAGATATAATTTTAACGTGAGAAAAAATGACGCTCTGCAATCTGCATCGTTAGTAAAATATAGCTCCACTTTAATACAGTAACGTAACCATACAAAAAGATTATTGCAGCAACAACACAACTCATCCTTCTCATTCAATATCATCCTGTTCGTCATAATATATAATCTGAATTCTCAACTGAACCAAATAATAATCAAACAAAAAAATATTTTACTTATTCTTCCTGTACTTGTGTGCCAAACAATTCTGCACAATACAATTCTATTCCGATTTGTTCATTTTGTTTGACTTTAAGTCGATTCCTTTAACTAAAAATGTGCGGTGCGGTCTATAGCATGATAGCATAACATTTATTGTAATTCGACTTTGCCAAACTTTACACTTCAATCCAATCATCTTCATAATTTGGCATAATATTCGCAATAGCAAATTATAATTAATTAAGACTTCAATTGACAATCTGCTCATTTCTCGTCTTCTCATCTCATTTTCATCAGACATTTCTCGCCGAGTGCAGAAAGTGCTCAAAAACGAAAAGCAAAAACTTTTTCTGAATTATTTCAAGTTAATCCTCAATAAATCTTATTACTGCCAAGCCCAGAGTTCTTTATGGGTATTTCTGCTGTAAAAGAAGACTTTACTTGACTTGTGGAAATTACCTATAGCAAAATTGAAAGATTCAGATGAGCTTGACTTTCCTGACTTCTTGACGGTCGTTGTTGTCGGTGCGCGCTGCTGTGGTGGTGCTTTTTAACAGTGTACCTACCTATTTATAAAGCATTATGCATAAATTGACATTGCAATTTTTTAATTCAACGAAGAAGAGTTCGAATCATATTATACACATCGCATCACATCATCAATTCCAATTCCACTACTCTCATCATCATCAGTTCATCACTATCACGAAAAGACATTAAACGCGAAGCTATAAAAGCACATTGGATTTCGCTATGCCCTTCCTAACCTAATACCGACTCACTATTGCTACTACCGACCGACAATAACAACAAACAACAAAAAACAGAACATAAAGACGGAGGACAAGACGCAGCAGCAACGGCAAAAAGAGTGAGAAGATCAAGCAGAAGAAAGAAAGAAAATTAGAGCCCAACAGCTTTTAAATAAAGTTATAGCTGTTGTGGTGTATTTCTATGAACAAGATATAGCTGCAGCAGACCGACTGCAGAGGAGGTCCTTTCTTCTTGTGAACAGTGAACGTGAAAAATTTCTATGATGATGAAAATCATCATGACTATGTTGATCAACAACACTTACACGAGCTCGAATTGATGGAGAGAGATATACATCCTTCTGCTACTACATGATGGATTCGAATTCGCAGTAAAAAGAATTGGTGGACAGAGAAGAGGAACGCGGAGGAGCAATAAAGCATAAAGTGCAATGTTATTGCGTTCACAGCGATAGTAGATGTTCACAACGAGTTGGGTGAGGATGTTCTGAAAACGATGTAGAAGTAGAAGCAAAGAGACACACAAAAGAGTAGAGAGAAGGAGCAGCAGCAGGGAGACTATATTAGCAATATAGTGCATTTGTGTAGTAGTAGGAGTGAACAAAGATCAACACGAGGACAAGGAGCATCGTAGCAGCAGCATAATAATATTATTACTTTAACCTGATCATCATCACAATTCACGATGATAGCATCTTCATATTATAATAACAGTTTAAAATTGCCATAAACTTTCGCAATCATTGCATTGTTGTTGGAAGGAACTATTTTTGCAGCAATCTTATTACCAACGAGTGTTAATAAACTGAAACTCATTTTGGTATTGATATTGTTAATTTTCATCACAACGAAAAAACAAAGTGACAAAGAGTTAGACAACAATTTGTGTAAATCATTGCATTGTTCTATTTTAACTGAAGGCAGGACCCATTTCATCGGTCTTTATGTTTATAGTGTTTTAAAAGATAAGTAACAGGGTTCAAAATTAGATTCGCTTTTGAACAGAAGATACAATTTCAAATTTCACATAGACATTTCTGGTGCCGTGTTATTGTTAGTTTGTAGGAAAGATGCAAACTCAAGAAATGTAAAATTTTAAAAGCAAAGTTAGTTAATCAAAGTGACACGACCGATTGTGATACTGAGTGAGTGATTTTAAAGAAACTTAAACCATAGAAGCCTATATTAAAGTTTGTGAAGAAGTGTAGACGCTTTGCTCATTTTCATTTCATAATATTTTAGCCAAGTACAAGTGAATCTTCTTGGTCAATTGTAGGTTAAACTCTGCTGCGTCTCATATACATGAAGTGAAAGCGAAAGGATTCAATTCAAGTATTATGATGTATGTATTGACTATGTCGAGTAAGCGTAAACGACAACAGCGATTGAGCTATACATATTAACATTAACGCTGACGGCGAGCGAGCAGAACGACTCTGAAAATCATGAATTTTGGATCCAAACAAACAAGTGAATAAGAATATTGTAACGTGCGTTCTTTGCTGTTGTTGTAATTGTAAGTAACATTCAAATCCTGTTTACCAAACCACACTAAACGCGTCTACTAATAGTAAGTTGCATATTCAAGCATAATTATGCATTGCTACTTCGCGATATAAACTTTTTTTACTGCTAACTAAAACGTTTCCTTCGTGAAGGTGATGTGGAGAACAAGAGGCAAAGGCAAATCGTACTGCGCTTGATGTTAGTTTATGAGTGATAGTGAGTGAGAGTTTGGATGAATGATAGTGAAGTTAACATTTTACGGTTAATGTTGTTAATCCAAATGCATTAAGCTCATCATCACCATCATCACAGTCTCTCTTTATGTATCTATGCATATATGCGCATACTGATGCTGCTGATATGCTTTAATTCTCTCTAATGAAGCTTTAGCTGGAATTTTGGAAAGATGATAACACAAAGACAATTCATGAACTCAGGTATGCAATTAATTAAGAGACATTGCAAAGCATTGCAATGAAATAGAACTTTCTATATCGGCTGAAAAAAGCTTTTGTAGCTACTTTTTTCCTGATTTGTAAACACCGTTCTTGTGTCGTCGTTGCTTTTGTGTTTTTAGAAGCCCCAGTTGCCCTTGGAACACCCTCGTTTTGTGCTGTTGGTAGTAGGAGAACATCATCATCAGCGTCTTCCTCCACAAGCACAAGCACAGACGCCGAGATGCCCATGATGAAGCTAGACAATAGATTGAACGAGTTGGAAAGTAACGCGGTGAGGGCGTTACTCAGCCTGGGGGAGGCGTTTGTGAACAAAGCGCCTTATCAAGCTCCAGTGTAAGCATCTTTTTAATACATGCTTACTATTTACTTTTGAGATTCATAAATCTGCCCGTAGTTTGGCTTGTTATTGCATAATTACATTCATAATGGAGTCGTACGTCTTTCTTTCATTCAATCGATGGCAAATGGCAATAATCATTATTCATGCATCAATGAAAAAACTTTAAAATATTTAAGTACAGGTTTGAGCAAAGTAAAATATTATTTATGCATATTATACAGGAAAAAAGAAGACATATTTGCATATGCAAGGCCATTGCAGCCTCAGCAGCCTTCAGCTTCAACGGAACCTACTAGATCAGTCATTACAAAGACAGAGACATTTTTGGGGCAAAATGAACGGCAAAGGGGACAACAACCTTATCAACCCGCAACAGTACAGATAAGTCCACCCTTACCACGTGTGAAAAGTACTTTACCATTTAAAAATTTGGGACATCCGGTTCCTCCATCATCCTCATCAACACCATCACTTCAGATTTTGAATTTGAGCAATCATCATCCATCTACAATCAAAACAAATTCCATTGCACCGAACATAATTAGCAGCAGTAATAACAACATTACAACTGCAACTACCACACATGCTGCTCCTCCTAGTTTCAGCACAATCACTACTCAACCAGTCAGTTCATCATCGGTGATCTCCACAATATTTTACCAGATCCCTGCTCCATCAAGCGCTGCAGGCTCAACACCTACCACCACCACCATATACCAACCACATAATGGGAATGGGGTTAAACCGCAGCCGGCCGCGTATACGCTTGTTCCAGCCGGGAGAGGGTTCACAGCCATACCTTTCCCCGTTGTCGCTGCTGCCACTGGAAATGCCAATTCGATGGTGAAAATCGAACCAAATCAAAACTGGAGTAATATCAAAGTAATAAAAATGTCACCGCCGACACCGAGCAC